>WEKW01031449.1:6987-26361 GCA_013389905.1 Sula dactylatra | reverse complement strand
CCGGAGCCGGGGGATGTTCCCCAGCCCTGCGCGGCGGCCGGGAGCCGAGCATCAGGGGATGCAGCTCGGCAGGGAAAGCGCCTGCTCCCCGCTGGTGCAAAGAGGCAGTGACCAGGATGCTTCATAGCTGAACACGCTTAGGTTTAGGCTGGCTAAACGCAACGGGATGTGTGGTTTGATTCTTTGCAGCGACAGCAGGGCTCGGCTGTCCGTAGGACAGAGAAAGGCCGGGTCAGACCCTCGGTTGCGGCAGTGCAGGGGTGGCAGGTGCTTTCTGACCATGCCACGCTGCGTGGCATGGACGATTGGAGAGGTTAAGCGTTGTAACGAAGGCTTGATGAAGAAAAATAAAGGCGGCGTGTGGGACTGTGCCAAGAGCTTCCCACAGAACTATGGTAAACCCAGCAGTCGTGGTTGGGGTGGGCTCGGCCCCAGCTAAACAGGGGGCTGGTGTTGTCATGGGACACATGCTACTCAGACAGCGCTCCCTTGGAAGGGGTGTGAGTGTACCCTCACCTCCCGGCCTCCTGTTTGCTTGTATTTTTCATGCATCTTTAACCCTCATCCGCTCTTTCATCCTGCTCCCTCCAGGAGCACTTTCCTTGCTCCGCACCTCTGCGCAGCTCCACGTAGCTTCTGCTTCTGTGCTGTAATGACTCGCCTGAGGAATGTTTTGATTTCATTCAATAGATGAAACCTCCCCACTCCCACCCCTCTCACCGCCTGCCTTTGCATCTGTGCTGCTGGCTTCTGGCCCAGGATGTGCAGTAGTCAGTCCTTACCCACTGACAGGTTTTTCTTCCGCTACCTTTCAGCCTTTCGGGGTGAGGAGCTGGTGAGAGATGAGGTGCTTTAGCTCGCAGTTGCATCAGCTTCCAGCTTTGGATCTTGGGCTGAGGTCTGTAGAAAACACGCCTGGGTGCCGTCCCCTGCTTCTGCCTTTCCTCTGAAGAGCAAAAGCTGTTGGATGGCTTTGATTTCCTTTCTTTTACACGTTAGGAGGTTTGGGGCTCTGGAGGCTGCTTACCCTTAGTGCTGCTGGTGGTTGACCCGGCCCAGCGCTCGGGTTGTAAGCATGATGAGCAGGCGACCTTCAGCGCAAGGGCAGGCTGCACTGCTGTGATGGGCAGCGGCATTCAAAGGCAGGAAGAGTGTAAGGGGCAGGAACAGCGAGTGACATAAAAAGTCCACATTGTGCAACTTTGAAATGCCCTTGCTGAAGCGCAGGCTTAAATTCCTGATGTGAAAAGCTAGAGGGAAGTGAGCAAACCCAGGTGCCTTCATGGCGCACTCTGGAAAAAAATCAGGCAAAAAGTCTGTTCTGTGTTTATCCCTTTCAAATCACCATTAGCCCTTGGACAAATTGTGCCCCATAAAGACAGCAGCTCTTGGGCTTCTTCTGCAAGCTATTTTTCTTGGCAAAAGGCAAGATGTAGCTATTATTGGAATAAGCTGAAGCCTCTCAGACTTGTGAGCACAGGCAAGAAGCACGATGGTGCAGGTGCTCTCCAGAACCCTGAAACCTTTCTGTTGTAGCACAGGGAATTTCTTAAGGAAGTGCGTAAGAATGAGCTCCGCTTTTTCACGGAGTTCTCTGATTTGAGCATTTCCAGTCTGCTTTGCATAGTTTAACAGCTGCCCCACAAGGAAGAAACCACTGTAGTTGTTTTGAAGACACCTTGTTGGCGTTCTGCGGTCTGCAGCTGTGCTATGTTTCTGCTCTTCCTGACCCCTGTTGCAAGCTCTTTCACTCTCCACAAATTAGAAGCAATTTCCTTGCAGTTAAGGCTTAAATTACAGTTAAGCATGTGCCATTCTATTTTGCCAGATCCGGCCCCAAAACACGCTGCCTGGGGTAGTGCTGGGACTGCTTTGGAGCTGTAGAGCTCCAATTCTTCCTGGATCCAGCAGGTTTTGCCCATCTCTGGTTGCTCAGATACTGTGATTTCCTTGTCTGAAACATGATGTTGTGTAATGCTAACAAAAGCAAAAGAATGTGCAGCCCTCGCTCCCTGGAACTGTGTACCACCACCTACAGAAGAGCTGTTTCCCTCCAGCTGGCAGCTCTCCCTCGGCTGAGAGGGAAAGACTCGAACAAACAGGAGCGGGCCCCGGGTACAAGAGTCCTCACCATGGGTACAGAGCAGGGGAGAGTTCCCAGACAGAGGCAATACCTTTATGTTAAAACTTGGCCAAAATAGGTGCAAATCCCTGTACGGCCTTGCCTCAGCACGGCGGGAGGAGGGAAGGTGGGAGTCTCGGAAGGGAACTGGCGAGTGACATGCAGCGTGGAGGCAATATAATTTGCTTCCTGCGAGTCGGCAAGGAAAACAGTCTGTGGAAAAGGCTTTAAGACAAAGCATTGAGGCCTTCACTTAGTTTTACCTCAAAGCAGCATTCAGCTTAGATCCTGTCATGTCTTTCAGAAGTACCTGAGGCGTTGTGGATGTTGGCAGGAGCTGGGGCTGATGGCACGGAACACAAGGGAGAAGCAGAAATGTCTGTGACAGTGTGGGGGTGAATTCAAAGTGCCAGTATCTGTTTGCAGCTGGCTAGATAGCAAAAGGCAGATCTAATTCCCTCGGTGCCAAATGTGCAGAGCTACCCTTATCCCTCAGCCAGATAATTGGGAGAGGAGAAATTATCCAAATGCAGCCAACTATCTTTTCCCCCTGCCTCTTCTGTCTTTCTTCAGTGTTAGCTGTGGATTCTCACCCGTCACTGCATGTCTGTTGATAAAGCAATCCTTGAAAACTCCAGCTCATCCTTTCTTGGGGCACTTTTGGTAGATACTCACACTACAGGACCAAAAAACCTCTAACAGTCTTGCATGTCCAAAAATGGACTTGTCCCAAGGTAAAAATGCATCAGTGCTTACATTTTCCTGGCAAGGAAAGTTCAGGTCCGAGTGTGACTTCCCCAGGGACTCAAATCGATCATTGCTTCTGCATTTAGAATGAACCCATGACTTTGCAAAAATACCAGTTTTACAGCTTCTTGGTTCTTGCATGTGTAGTAGTCATTGAACCGTAGCTCTGCTCAGCCTCATGGTCTCAGCTTTGCTCCATCGCCCTGTGTTAGCTGGCTTCATGTGCTGCTTCTGGCTGCGTTGAAGTCTGCCCTTGCTCGGAGGAGTTGTGGAAGATGCACTCCATTCCTCAGCCTGCGGTTTGGTAGTCTTTTTGGTTACCATTTAGTGTTGTCAGTATTCGGCAGGAACAAACCCAACAGTGACACAGATTCCCCTAGAAAGCTGTTGTATCATTTTGCTGTTACTCGGGGGTCAGACTGGCTGCTCTTCTCAGTGCATTCGCTGTAACGGCGTGTGCCGTCATTTTGACCAGTGCCGTAGCGGGAGAAAGTGTTGGGGTCGCTGGGTGTCCCTGTGCCAAGGCCCTGGGTATATGGAGGGGACCTACAACCCCATGGTCTGCCTTCCCAATCAGTAGCCTCCTTCTTTCATGTGTCTGCTAGAAAGCAGGTGTTTGGCTTCAGATGAATCCTTTACTTTGTTACAGTGCTTCTAAACCAATAGGCCAGACCAGGTATTCAGAGAACTTCCATGGTGGGGGACGGGACTCTTGAGGTCTTTTTTGAATGACAGGCTTTACAGAGCACAAGCTACAAGCGATAAGATGTTGCCTGAATGGCCTTTACTGCCCTGTATTCTGCAGGGTAGACAGGGTGGTGGTAATGCTGCTTTCTTAAACAAAGAAGGGCGTTCAGAAGGGCTACGTTTGGCTTAAGGAGAAAAAAAAATCAGAAGAAACAAACAAACAGACAAACCCCCAAGTGAAGCGTGCTCTGCCCTTCTTCCCAAACAGCCGTAACTCACACTTTTGTTGTGGCTCATTCGTTTCCAGGTCCATCACCAGAGCCTACTACAGGAACTCGGTTGGCGGACTCCTCCTCTTTGACATTACAAACCGCAGGTCCTTCCAGAACGTCCACGAGTGGCTGGAGGAGACCAAGGTGCACGTCCAGCCCTACCAGATCGTCTTTGTTTTGGTAGGTCACAAGTGTGACCTTGACACGCAGCGGCAAGTCACCAGGCACGAGGCTGAGAAACTGGCTGCTGCATATGGTATGAAGTACATTGAGACCTCAGCTCGGGATGCCATTAACGTGGAGAAGGCCTTCACTGATCTGACTCGAGATATATACGAGCTTGTTAAAAGGGGGGAAATTTCAATCCAGGAGGGATGGGAAGGGGTAAAGAGTGGGTTTGTCCCAAACGTAGTGCACTCTTCAGAAGAAGTGGTGAAATCAGATAGGCGATGCTTGTGCTGAGCTTTTCTAGTGAGGCAAGTGGTGATGAACTCTACTAACCAAACGTATTTTACTAAGTGAACTCAGTGTGACAGAAGGGAGAGCAACGCTCCCGTTGTGAACAGCCTCCTGCATTGTTTTGGACACCAGAACAGACCCCAGAAAGAAATGTTCTGTTCCAAATAACCTTTCAGAACCAGGGGGGGCTACAAACCTAAAGGAGAGTGAGTGAGGGTGCATGTAGATGTTGTAAGGAGCCAGGAAGCAGAAATGAGGGGCTGCACAAGACAGGAGAGAGTACACAGAGAGCTGAATGGGCTGGCACATGCCAGGGTATGGTACACGTCCTCTTTTAAGTAAACCCGTAGCTCCGTGCTGGGTATTGAAGCCACAGTACGGATACTTTAGTAGTATGACAAACAGGCAGACAGAGAGAAAGAAAGGGGACATCTTCATTTGTGTCAGCTGTTTATTACCAGGAAGGTGTAAAGGCAGCACAGATACCGTTTCCTCATGAGGCCAACGCCACAGGAAAAGTTTACTGACACAGTATGCACACTTCTGAATTTTCTTCATGTTCTTGAACCCAGTTCAATAGCGAAGAATATTCTGTGGGATTTAAAGAGGAAAACAGTAGTTATTTGATTGGTAATTAAAATTTAAATTATTCCCCCACCCCACCCCCAACAGTGCTTTTCTTGCTGTGCTGAACTGGGATTCCAAGTGGCAACTTCTGCTCCAGTAGTAATTACTCAGTGCATTTTTACGAATTTACTGTCTAGGTGAGTACCTTGAAAGTGCCCTGAGTTCAGGGTTTTCCAGTAGGATTAAGTTATCAAGAGCATAAAGAGAGAACCACGTCCTCATATGTTATAGCTTAAGGCTGGGGTGTTGCAGCCAGGTGGGACACACCAACATTTCTGTCTCACTAACAGCACTGCGCTGACCTTTCGGGTGTCTTACCAGCCAGGTCACAAGGGGGAATGCAACAGAGAGGGGACAAAAAAACCCAAAACCCCAACACAACAAAAAACTTGAAAAGCTTAACTCAGGTGCATCAGCCATCCTAAAAGGTGAGATTTGCTTTTAAAGCAGTTAAACAGCATGGAAAGCAACAGCTTCCATCAGTACTTTCTGCTGTTAAAGTGTCATTTTCTTTCTTGGCATCTGTGGAAGAAGAGAACTAGCACTGGGAAAGAGGAACACACAACAGCAGTGTCTGAGCAGGTGGAAAGGCAAGCCACAAGCCAAGCTCAAGGGTAAAATTTGTTTTCCTCCATGTTTTAATTTGAGAAGAGAGGATCCATCTCAGGTTGGTCATCATGGGATGGTAGCTGTGATACAAGCTATACGTAGGTGGATGTTTTCTGGGAATGCCATTGACCACTTAGAAGCTTTGCTTCTGCTAAGTTTTAACTTACATTTTTGAAGTGCAGCAGGGTAACTGTGCTCCTGTAGCAAACTAGGGAAGTTCAGCCTATTAAAAGCAAACAAACAAAACTATAGTGACCTTTTTTTTTTTACTTTTAACACGAGTTTGCAAGCTTTATACACCAACCTGCTAATGGGCAGGAGGGAGGGATTAGGTACAAAAAACACAGGAAGCAGCTAGTGTTTGATTTTAGGCCTCTAAGTAGAGAAGAATAAAATACTTGTTACAGCTTTTTAAGCTACCCCATCTAAAGAAGTGTGGGTCTTCTTGATTCCTGTTGAGTTCAGACTATTTCTCCCTTTGAACCTGTTCTCACAGTTTGCAGCACATGGGCAGGTCTGTACGAAGGAACAAAAAAGAACAAAAAGCAAACAACCTGTGGTTTCCATATTAAAGCTGTAAAAAAACCAAACAAACCCAACCCAACAACCAAAACCGTGAAAATGAATAAGATTTTTATTTTCAGAGTTCTAGGAACAATTTCAGTTCCTGGGCTCTGCAGGGGAGCAGCAGTGTTGCACCTGGTGGGAGGGCACTGGTGGCAACTGAGAAGAAGGGAGGGGTGGCAAGGGTCTAGCACCGCTCAGTGAGCTTGTCACTGCTAACCCCGCATCACTTTTGAATAGGCTGCAAACGTATCAAACCCCTCATGCTAAAAAGCCCAGTGAATTCCAGGTAGATTCAGTGGTGGTCGAGTTGAATGCCCTGAAGACTGAATTAAAAAAAAAAAAAAAAAATCCCTTTACAAAATCTCTTTCTAGGTAAGCAAAGCTGGAGAAGATTGATGCAGAGAGCGCCACAGGAGCTTGGCTGCCATGGGCTCTCATGGGCTGCCGCCAGTGGAGAGCGCAAGGTTTGCTCGGACCAGGTCTGTTAGTCATGCTTTCACAAAGGCAAGGACGAACAAGTACAAAAGGGTCAGTTTCTTCATTCTCTGAATGGAAAGTCCGCCAGGCAACCGCTTTGGTCTCTCAGGGTCCAGCTGTTCACGAGGTGTGTCCTGGGTTGAGGGTAGGCAGAGCTGGAGTGCTGCATTAACGGCAGATAGAAGTCAGATCAAACAGCGTTTTAGCAATAGTAAAATTCTGTAATTCTCTGTGCAGGAACCTGGCCAGCAGGGGAAAGGTCACTTTTCACGAGACAACTGGTATTTTCTTTAATGGGTTTTGGACATTCCCCTTTACTGCTCCCAGAGAGAAATTCCAGAAAGCCTAAATAAGTAAGTGCATTCAGGTCTTCAGAGTAAATCTTCAATTTAAAAATATGAGTGTTGTAATTCTAAAGAGGAACAGTACAGAAGAAGAAGTACGCAGTCTTAACTACTTAGAGGTAATAAATGGTTATATTAAATGATAGAGAAATCATTATATACATCTTTTTCTAATTCCTTGCATTTTCTAGGCAGCTTATTAAAATATAGGAAATGTAGATTCATCTGTACAAAATTTGGAATGTTTTTTCTAAGATGAAGAACTTATAGGATATGCTAAGAATTCTTTTCTAACAACTGGTTTTAATGCTTTGACTTCTAGTGCAAGAGGGATTTAGAGAAATCAGAAGGTGATACCTTTTCACAGGATAAAGGTCAGGAGCTCTTTTACTCTAGGACAAAAAGAAAAAAAAAAAAAGAAAAAGCTAACTTTCTGTGGTCTCTACCACGTTAAAAACAATCTGCATGTTAGATTGAAATTGCTCAGAACCTCCAGAATAAAAGCATACTATACACTTTCCTCGCTTTCTGTTATGCACTGTAACGAAATGTGAAAATAATGCTGTATTTAGCTGTCTGTATGTGACTGACAATATGCTTGTATTTAGCAAAATGTTTACTATGTGATAATGTGAAATTTAAAACTTGTAAAGAAACTTTGGTGGGTATTTTTTTTCCTTTCCCCCTCCCCATCCTTCACCAGTAAGCTACCTACTGCCTGTACCACTTCCATAGTGCAGCCGTAACGGCGAGTCTAACACGGACTGGCTCAACAATAAACAGGCACTCTTTGCAACAGCATCTACTATACATTTTTTTCTGAAGCTTCAGAACCAGCCAACCACCTTGCTGAGAAAAAACAGTGCAACTAAAGAAACACTGGCCATTCTAAAAAAACAAAACAAAAAAACCCTTGAAACAAAGTCCCTGCTCCCTGCAGTAGTAGCCAAAACCAGCCTTTGCCCCTCCGGGAGGCCTTTCTCAGCAGCAGGCAGGACCTTTCACAGCAGCTAAAAGAGCTTCTGCAAACTGACCTGTTCTTACTCAAAGTAACAAAGATGTAACAGCAAAGGACAGAGCAATACTGGTCAAGGCTTGGTTATAGGGAAGCTTGAGTTCTGACCTACGAGTTTTGGTTTGGTTTTGTTTACTTTATATCAATCAAACAGAAAATCACCCGAAAGAAGAGATAGGATGGCCACAGCCATCCCCCATCCCGCCCCCCCCCCCCGCCCCAAGCCAGATACCTTTTGAACCTAGTGAGCGCTTCCAGCTCGAATGCCGTCACCCCCGACACCCAGCATTAGGTCATTGCCAGTTGCACACAGTACTTATTTTGCTTGTGCAGAAACGCTGAACTCACCATTTCATTGTGCACAACAAAGGCCGGCAATTGCTGCCTTAGGACCAGCCGGAGGGAGGGGGGAGCACGCTTCAGCCTGTTGGGATCTCATTAATCCAAACTGAAGAGAAAATTGCAAGAGAAATCAGGACGTGTTTGCAGCTGCCTTCCCTGTCGTTGCTGATGCTCCTAAAAACCAGGCCGAGAAGCAGCCTGCAGTGTGAGCACCCCACACTCAGCCTAGCGCAGCCGTGGGCAGGTACCTGTGACTCAAGAAGCACATTAGATCTAAACATTTCTCTGCTGCCGTCAGAGACACTGGAACAGTATCGCCCTGCAGGAAACGTATGGATGAGCCAAGCCCGGGCACTCGCTTGTGACCAGTGGGAAGGATTTACCTGTATGGCCAGCCCTGCAGCTCTTACTCTTTAACAGCCACAGCGCTGTCAGATCAGTTGCTTGTATTCCCAAATTCATGTGTGCTGACTCACACTCCCCATTTCATTCAAGCCAGTATGCAGCAGCAGCTACTCTTTTCATGCCTGCTGCTTCAACTGGATTTGTTCACCCTCCTGCCCCCAGTTAAGGGAGGGAAACATTATAAAAGGTCACACCTCAGATCTGTGACTTTCTCATGCAAAGAAAGATACACAAAACCAGGTGTTTGCCACAACTCTTTAGTTTTACTATTTTAATATCATGAAATAAAAGTACAAAAAATTTACAGGTATACTGTTTCTTACATGAAGATCGAACAGTTAACATTTGCATTTATTTTGCAGGGAAACCTGTATTCTCAGTCACAGAATGTGAATATTAGCCACTTACAACGCCACTGAGCATTTCATTTCAGAAACTGCAGAGGTAAAAGGCAAAAATCTTGCAAGGCTTCGTAAGAACTAAAAAAAATACTCCAACTGCTAATACCAGAAGTCATGCTTCAGTAAACCATCTGCACCTAATACAGGTTTCACCACCGGGGAGGCTGAGAGTGTTAAGACATTTCAACTGGACATCTTGTCTAAGGGATCGTAAATAGGGGCTTTCTCATTTACAGGCTATCAGCGTTTTGGTGTCCATGATTGATGCATTTGCAAAACTAAGCAGTGTGTGCACATGTATGAAAAGAATGGGGTGAGATCGCCTGCAGTCTTGACATAGCTTGTGCCACTGACGCCATTTACCACTATTCTCTGAAGACAAGTCACAAACTGTTGTATGTAAAGTGCCGAGAGTTAACTAACCAATAATTCTTAAAAACAAGTTTATCCAAAGCGGATACCCAGGAATGCTTGCAGATTGACGCTGCCAATTAACACTGAAACAAAATCCAAGACTTCACTGTATTTTTGCTGTTTCCTAGAACATTACAGCTGTGTGTCTCCCCAGCCCAAGTCGACTTTGACTTCATCAGCTGTACACAGAGATGAAAAAGTAAACCCCTGCATAACCTTAACCTGCTAAAATGTCAGGCTCCATTTCATACGTGCCCCTCAACTTTTCAGACAAGGTTTCAGGTAGAAATTTATTTATGACAGACTGGTCTGATCAAAATACTACATCCTTTGCTGGACCGGGTGGTGCCTTTTCAAATAATTCATTTCATGAAGCATGCATGAAACCAAATTTTGAGTTTACAAATAAATAAAATGGTGCTCACCATTAGTTTTTATATATTTTACCATTTACTGAAATGCTTAAAGTAACTCAGTCCCTTAAGAATGAACTTGGGGGTGTTTAAATAAAAAATATTTGGAAATTGAAACCACATTCAAAATTGGCAAAACTATGCTTTGTTTTTGGAAGGGTCTTGCTTGTTTCTTCTCTTTACATCCCAGTTATAAACTCTAGCCATATCTGAGGGTGGGGAATTAAGGAAACAGCTCATGCATTCAGAAAAGAAAAAAAAAAAGAAAGAAAAAAGGGGGAAAGCGGGTTTTACAGCTGGCCACTCTTCACTTGTAACAGTCAATACAGGAACCATTTAATGAAAGAGCTGGCTTGGTGCAAAGCCTTAACACACAGGAACACTAGTAACTGTTAATAACTGCAGCATTTACACCATTTACTTAAAAACGTCCAAAAAGATATTACTGAGAAACACACTTACAGCTACTCTTTTCTGATTTCAGTCAACCTCCCCATGTCGGCTGTATTTGCCTATTTCAGGCATCCTTAAATCCCTGCAGCACTAAGGCAGCTTAAAAACAAGTAGTTGAAAAAACAAGTAGTTGTGCCTTCATTTACTAAATCTAATGCTTCAGTTGACGGCTTCGCTCATCATTAAAATAGCTTTTAAGTAGAAAGTCTAAAAAACCCACCCCCACCCCTGGAGGTGGTTCATGGTAGTATGAAGAAATAAAAAATAAAGTTAAGCAACGCCTAAGCTAGCACCAGGCTTGCTGCAGCAGAGCTTGTGTTGCTTGGAGAACATTGCAACGGCAGCTAAACTGGGTAGGATTAGCAACAGCCCAGAGAACAATATTCATACACTCTAGAGAGTCACTTTGCTTTGCAATGGCCCCCTGGCCATCAGTCCTCAGCACCGACCCACGCTTCCAGCTTGCCTCCAGTCTAGGTTCCCAACCGCCACAGCAGGTTTCACGGGGACCTGATCACAACCACGAGTTTTGCTCCATTGAACACACCGATGCTCAGCTCAGCGCTGGAAACACAATAACCCGTTCCACTGCTAGAAAAGGTTACGTGTTCCCAGAGTGCTATAGAATTTTAAGGGCAGCCAGTCCAAGATAAAAAACGTCAGGAAATTGGTAATTACCTGTGTGTCAGCTTTCACATACACCTCTTCTCCCCCAAACGAAAAAAGGATACTGACTTCTGTAGTGGTGAACTGATCTCTAAGAAAATCCAGGTCTTCCTCTAGAAGGTCAAGGTTTCTTGTGGCTGTTGACAAATTCTTCTCTAACAGAGCCTGCGCTTCATCGATATCATATTCAAGCATCACATTGGCCTAAAAAAGAAAGATTGATAAAAGCTTTTACTCTCACATTGGAAGGAATAAGCCATAGCAGGCTTATTTCAGGCTTTTGCTTATAACTCATCATGTTAACGAAAGGCCTTGTCCTGACAGGCCAAGACAACGAGATTCAGGACGAGCAATGCCAGAATCTGCTTGAGGCGCCCAGCGCTTCAGTAACTGAGTAATAGAACCCTCTAGTGACTTAAAAAAAGTTCTCTTCCTATAACTAAGCAACAAAGGATTTCTCTCCCCATGGATTGCATTCAGCCCTTCAAGTATCAGTATCTGATCTTCACCATATTAGAAAAGCGAGAGACTTCAGGTTTCTTAGCACCTTTCAAGTGTCACTCAGCTCTAGAAACAATTTTTGTTGCATTCAAGATTAACCTTAGGATCTCTGTGTGGAACACTGACAAACGGTCTCATGGCATGGGTCGTTAGCAAGAAGTATTACATGTATTTAAAGATACAATGTGTATGAAAGTCCTATCCTATACCATGGTGGTTTTTAATCTACAAATCTTTATTTCAGTAAGAAGCTGCCACACAAAGAGATAAAAGAGCAGTATCAAGTGAAGATGCACCAACGAAGCTGTGTCCCCTTCAAGAACTATGCGCGTTGAGCAGAGTAACCCACTGCTAACTAGATGTGATCCCAGGGAAAGCTACGCAGAGCTGCCAGAGTGAGATAAGCCATTCTTCTTTCAAAATAACTGGAAGATGTCGTTTCCCCAATAATAGTAATACGCACAGCCCAACATGCAGGCTGTAAGCAACAAGGAGGATAAAGGCAGAAGGCCAAGAACACCTAAATATAACACATTGCTTGTGGCATTTCATTAGAGCTTTTCTGTATGAACTATCAATAGGATGAACTTTCTTTGATACTCTGTTATAAAATAAACCTGGGATGATCCATGAAAGTCAATGTTTGCGAATTCTGAAGACAGTCTCCTAAAAGCGACAGGTATCAGACAAATCTTCGCTTTTTATGACAGAAAAGAAGTGGGAGAGGTTGGGAGTAAGTGCCCCATCAGTCCGGATGCTGCACGTGTCAACAGTGCTTCTGTCCTAACCACGTGGTTTTGTCTGGCAGCCAACAAAGGGATTTGGGAACATCCGGGATTTAGAAATCTCCAAATAAACATTAGCAGGCTACCTCCACATATAAGGAATACAAAATACCCCAACCTGATATCGCTTAAGTACTTAGAAATCTGTGTTTTGAGCTCTGATCCCACCAGTCTTTAGCACAAGTTCCACTCTAAATGCTGGCAGGGACCTGTGAGTAACAGAAATCCCATCTTTCCCTACAAAAGTGCATGAAAAGGGAAAGCAAGATGCTAAATACAAACAACATAGAGAAGATGGGAAGCTACTTGCCAAACTAAATTATTTTGCTGGGCACATTCCCATCCCAGGCAATGCCAGATGATAATTTGAACCATAAAGTGATAAAAGCGATAAGGAAAACATTAATGAATATGCTTTTTGGAAAGAACAATCCAGCAAAATTACTATCCTCTGACGTCTTACTGTTCAGGCACCAAATAAAATCCGACATGAAACCTTCACTGGCACGTTGAAATTGTCTCGTTAGGTTTGCCCTGCTGACAGGACGCAGCTCCCCTATGCGCACATGAACAGAATTACGCCCACAGCCACCAGAAGTACAGATGAGACAGCAACGAACACTGTCTTTTATAAGACTTTATAAGTTATTTAAACAGTTTCAGAGAAAATTCCATTTTACTTACCCCCAACCACAAACAAACTTTATCTGTAGGAGGAACTGAAGCTTTGCAGTAGAGATTATCTGCCAATAAAAATCTGGTTTCCATTGGATTTGTGGAATCCTTAAGACAAATGATAAAACTTAAAATTGCTATTTTCACTGGAAACTTATGTCAAAGACATAAAACTAACAGTAAAGAGCACACTTTTCTGCTTTTTGCCATTGATACAGTAGTAACTTTGGTGGAACTCTACGTAATTTTACGTCAACATTAAAGTTAGAGCTCCAAGAATAAAGCATTTTAAAAAGATATATTTAAAAACAATATAGAAATCTCTATACAGAATAGAGATGAAGTCAAAGCTTAGCTGCAATCTGTACGCTATTAAAAATGAAGTTTGCATTACAAACATTAAGGTTTTTTGAACTAGCTTTCAAAAAGTACTACATACCTTTAAAAACAATTCTGTTATTTATAAAGGCATATTAAGTGTGCTCTCCAAAACATTTCTTGCAATGTGTTCTGTTAGGGTGGAAAGGTAGTTAGCTTTTCTCATACTCATTAGATATTCAAAATAGTTTACCTTTTTCTTCTGCATGTGTTTTAAAATTTCTAATGTCTGTTTAATTTCAGGAATCTGACTTTTTAGCCTGTGAATTAACAACAGTCATAATTTATTATTTTACAGAGACACAAAGTTTCCTAAACAAGTGATCAGTTTTATTACACAATCCAACCTCCATTTTAAAACTTGAAACTTTAAAACTTGAAACAGCTTTCCAGGCATACAAATGCAGACTTGAAAGATATGGCATGTAAAGGCATCTCAGCTACAGCTTCACCTGCCTCTCAGCATACCGAGGCACACTGGTGTTCTGAAGCAGAGCAATACATACACCTTTCAAACGAGAACAAACACGCATTAACAGTAACAGATTCCTAATGGTCTATTTTTGCATATTTCTGGTCTCCCCGGAGGAGAGGGAAACCTCAGCAGAAATACAGATACAAACCACTGTAGGTAAAACAAAACAAGTATGTTTCTTGTGAGGTCCACAAACTATTCTAACAAACAGTTTAGAGCCAGAAGACTTGGCACTGTTAAAACGAAAGCTCTCTCCAGAGTTCAGGGCAGCCCCCTGCTTGAGAGCCCTTGCTTGCAGCAGCCTAGCAGAGACGCTGGCATCCCTGCTGGCCTTCCAGGCCACCCTCCTCTGCCACCAGCAGGCTCGGACAGCAACGGCTGCCAAAGCAGGCCTCTGGGTGGAAATTATGAGGGATATCTGTTCATGAAAGAAGTTTAATCTAAATAAAATATTACTTGAAACTTTGATTTTAGCTTTTAAAAATTTGCTTCTTGCCTAGCTTCAGATCCTGCCTGAAGCTACTGAAGAGAGGTAAGATGACTAAGCCAAAAGTTACAGGCTTGATACAGTAGCCATTTGACAAAAAAGGTATTCTTATTTACACTAGGCTGACAAAATTAAGAGACTGTAGCAGTACTTTTTGGCCTTAAAGGCTAAGGACCAATTCAGCAATACTGTAAATTCTTTTGCATGTAATTCTCAGGAAGAGGAAAGAAAAAAAGCTGGGCTTTCCTGAAAGTACTATAAATATTAGCTCTCCTAACATCAACTCGTTACTTCTTGGGTTGTTTAAAAAAAACTAGACTTATTTTTTAAAAAAAATAGAACTGTGCTAAACATTTCCCAATTCTGCAAAAATTATGACTTACCTCCTTTTCTTTTGAGCAAGATTAAGTTCCAAAAATTTATACTTCTGATACTGCTCATCCAACTTCTTAAGAACTACATCTGCTGTCTCATTTCCAGGCTGTTTCATAAAAGAATCTACATCTTCCTTTAAAGGGAGAAAGAAACCCTCAATGTTAGAAGAGTTTTACAGAAATGCTAGATACAGTCATGCTATCATCTTACTGCAGCTAAAGCTAGACGGGGTAAACAAACTTCTTTTTTTTCTTGAGTGAAGCACAAAANTCCCCCCCCCCCCCCCCCCATCTTTTTCAGTAGGGAACTACAGAATAGGTGCAAGGATTATCTCATACCCATATTTGGTAGTACCTCGTTAGTGGTGCTTTCAGTCCTGGCCGATGTCAAATGACACTTAACAGGGATGGACATCCTCAGACCACAGCTAAACTTTGGTTTCCTATCTGTAAAGCGGGGATAATGCTTCTCTGTGGCTAATCGGATAACAAACTATATGGGATAAGACTGATGAAGGAAAAGAATCACGGCCTGATCAAGCATGTTGTGGCAGAGAAAGAGGCAAAGGAGGGGTAAACTGCGGTATCTGCTCAGGCAGGCTTTATGGAAGTAAACAGCTTGTCTTCAAAAGCTCCTTCTATAGTCAGCAGGAAGCCACGGAAACCTCTGGAGAACAATTCCAGCCAGTCCTACCATCAATTGGAAAAGTAGCCAGAGCAGACAGGCCTGAGCCAGCAAGGATGCGGACCTCCGCAAGCACCTCCTTCAGACTCCCAGGAAGCTGTTCATCTGCCCGTGGGCAACATTCTCAGCCTCGTGAAAGGCACGTTGGCCGGAGAGGAAGGACGCAGCTCTGAGCTTGACAACACTTACCTATGTGTAATTCAAGATGACCACACTGGTCCACTGCGGTAGTTCTCTCCTTATTTGTCTATACAGCTTTGTAAAATTTGACAGAAGCCTACCATAGGCCTCTTCAGCTTCTCCTTTTTAACTAGGTGTTTCCTTTCCAGTAGTTTCACATCAGAAATAGACTATAATACATTACTAAAGTAATGTCAGACATACAGCTGGTTCCCCTCATTATGACTCCTAAGCTCTCTTGGCTAAAGAAACTTACTATGAAATTACTGAACCTGGGAAGAAGCCACCAACCTTCCTTATCATGAAGGAAATGTGCAGTAGAAACATGAACTCCACAACAGACTTCAACAGGCAGCATGATCTGGGTGGTACAGCAGAACTCAAGGGACCGTGTTTCAGACCCACTGCCCAAGGAACACCTTAAGCTACCTCACCGACAACAGAACAAGAAGCATTCCTGCCTCCTCATGAAGCCTGTAGAGACGCTTTAACCAAAAACCCCCAAGGATCGGATTCAGGCAAGTGTTGTAGAAGTGAGGCCTGAGGATGCTGTGAAATGAAACTCCCTCTTGTGGAAGCTATTCTGCTCATGTAAATCACCCAAGACAGAAAGAAAAAGGTGGGCAAAAAGTCACCCCACACACGCCCAGCACCCCACCTCTGCCTCAGCTAATGCCTGTTTGTACAGACAGGCAAGACAGAGCCCAAGTCCTCCTGAAACGAAGAAGCTGAGAAGTGAATCCAGGCCCCCTGTGTACTGGTGATCTCCTCCCACTACATAACGCCTCAGTCCAAGGTGCGCTCAGATTTACCACCCAGGTTTTCCAACTACAACTTCCAAGTCCCGCTGCTTGGGCTTTTGGCCCATCTTACCCAACTGCAAGGCTGAGACGTGGTCACTTTGAGCTTGAACAGAACAGCTCTGTAGCAGAGCTGGGTGTCAATGCTGTTAGGGCCCCTGCTTCATGGCCTGGAGGAAGCACCTCAGCTGCAGAATTACCTTACAGGTTCTGCAAGGACCTGGCAAAACTCTTCTATATCTTTTTAGGGAGAAAATTCACTTGCAAACACCATTGTTGTATACCGCAAAGGTAACATCGTCTTTGCAAATTTCAAGCCAAGCCACACAAACACCCTGTAAAGGCCCTGAAATAGAGCAGGGTAGCACACTCCCATGTGGCCTTATGTTTATCTTTTGAGTGATGACCCAAATAAAGAGCTGCAGGCACTTGCTCTGCTTCCACAGAGAGCTACCATCACCTACGGGCATATACAGAGAACACAACAAAAGAGACATGTTTTCAGATTTGCATCCCCTGTCCTCCCACTCACGCTCATGCTGAGGAAGGCAGAATGAGGATGGCATTTTATTTGGAAACATCTGGACAACAGCTCAAAAGAAGAGAGAGCTGAAAGTTCTATTTGGAGTGGTTTTTTAAACTCCAGTGAAACCTTGAGTTAGTGCTTGATATCACTTGAAATCTGGAGAGGCACAAGAATCCACAGATGAAGGCCTAAGAAAAGGTATCCGCCATAAACTGTTTGAAGAGCCTTTACTGAATCCAGACACTTAAAGAAAATGTCTCTGAAGACAAGATTCACAGTAAGACTGCCCATGTAGCACACAGTGGGAGGAACGTCAAGCAAATGATCAGGAAGCCTTTATCATCCTGATAATATACAATGTTTTTGAAACAGAAAGTTGTTTTCTGAAGAAAAGACCTGTAATAAAAAACAGCCTCAAGACACTAGTATTTCCACTTTGTGGAGCAGAATACCATGAAGAACTTCTTAGCGTATGCTTATTTTGAATTAAAAAAATCTGTCTTAACATCTACATCCAAGTACTCTAAGATCATCACAGAGGATCTCTTCTGCAGAGACATCTGTATTTGATTACAGCACCTCTCAAAACTGAGAATTAGGAAACTTCAATGTGTGTTAGATCCAGATGTAAGGTTATGAAGAACTGAACAGAAGCACAGACTGAAGCCACAACGCCCAGAACTCTCCCAGGTGGCATGGTACAGCATGTGAGATACTTCAGACACGTATCAAAAGGGAACAACGTGGAACCAAACATGAACTGCATCGACAGCTACCACCATGAAAACAAGAGATGTGACAGACACCCTCAAAATGTTCACTGAGGCTGGTTATCTCCTGTTCCCTGCCAGGGTGGCCACCTCCACCATAGAGTCAGCACAGACCACAAGTTTCTCCTCTGTCACAATGGTCAAGGTCTCATAGGGCAGCTAAAGCCATAGCCCTTTCCTTCCGCTTGCATCTATATCTGTCTCCCGTAAAGGGATGGAAGGAAGTTAGCTGCAGGCAGCAATGGTTTTACATCCCAGTAAGATTTGCCAGATGCCAATAATTGTAAAAGAACCTTCAAGAAAAAGTAGGATCTGGAGGCACTGAAAGCAAGCGTACTGCACCCATTTGCTCAGGCCCTATGCCCTAGCAAGACACATAGGCAACACAAGTGCTACACCTAGAAATAGCAAAATGCAAATCAAATCAATTTATTTCTATAAGAGCAGTCATACCTGACCAGTCCAAGAAGCTCTAGTAAAGATATCAAGACAAATCTGAGAAATACAGATTTTCAAAGTCCAAGAAAATCTCAGTAATAAAGCTGCACAATAAACAAAAGCATTCAGGGCAGACATCCGATGTTTCAAGATGACACCGAGACAGGCAGGTATAGCCAGTCTGATCAATACTTATTGATCAAACAAAATAAAGTAGCAATCAAGACAGCACACCAAGAGCTAGCTTATAGCAAAGAGTGAACAGCAGATAATTTTGCTGTTACATCATTGTACAAGCCAATGAATTCTTCTTTTCAACCAGTCAACAGAATTATTAAATGCTTGGTAAATCACTTTTTGGAGTCAGATAACCAAGTTCAGCTCATTTTCTGAAAGACACACATTTGCTGGTTTTTGAGAAATCAGGAAACCTAGCTGGACGCTGCGGTTGCTCCTGAAGAGCGCTCAACAGTCAAGAACTAGATTATGAGAGAAACATGCAGGGAAAGGTGCTAGGAGCATGGTACAGCGTTATCCGAGATGAAACAGAAGCGGCAACGTCGTGCTCTGTGCAGGAGGAACCACCGCTTAGTATGTGTGACAGGAGGGTTCATTCATAACACGCTCTTGGCTGGCATGTGAGTTGGCCAGGGAAATAACGTGATAATGCTTAAAACAGGGATTTGAGTTTGCTGTAAAGTGTGTTGATAACAGAATCATTAAGGCTGGAAAAGACCTCCAGGATCAGCAAGTCCAACTGCCAACCCAACAACCCCAGGCCTCCTAAACCATGTCTCAAAGTGCCGTGTCTAAACGTTTGTTGAACACCTCCAGGGATGGTGACTCCACCACCTCTCTGGGCAGCCTGTTCCAGGGCCTGACCACTCTTGCAGTAAAGACATTTTTCCTAATATCCAATCTAAACCTCCCCTGGCACAACTTGAGGCCATTTCCTCTCGCCCTGTCGCTGGTGACTTCGGAGAAGAGACCGACCCCCACCTCACCACAACCTCCTTTCAGGCAGTTGCAGAGAGCGATAAGGTCTCCCCTCAGCCTCCTCTTCTCCAGACCAAACCCCACCAGCTCCCTCAGCCGCTCCTCACAGGACTTGTGCTCCACATAATACTTAATAACGCCAAGACAGAATCCAAATAAAGCACCCCACCCCGTGGAAGTCCCCAGGACTACGGAAACACCCCCCACCCCCCCCCGCGGCACATGCCCTGCCCGCTGTGGAGGGAAGGGGAGCGGGGCTGGCCCCGGCCGGGGCCGCAGGACGG
>WEKW01031448.1:0-17907 GCA_013389905.1 Sula dactylatra | reverse complement strand
CATCTAAAATGCTAGGATGGTTGCTGTTGACTTGGCAACTTGATCTTGAAGGACGTACTTGTGTTAATTCATCTAATCAAGTAATTCATAACAATAATAGAAGAAGGAGCTGCTGAAGAAGGAAGCTGAATAGAGCCCTGTGGAGAGCTTGAAAATCCCGAACTGAGGTTTGCATTTTGGAGCAGTTTACAATGGTGATTCTGACCCTTCAGCCTTCTACGAGAAAGGTATTTAGGAACATATGTGCTTCTCTTACCTTCAATATAGTTTCTTGGGAAGGAATGGTAGAGTTTCTCTTTGCTCCCTCTTGATGGCTCGTGGCCAGAGGCCATAGGAAGAGGTGACTAGTGGAGAAGCTTTCAGCCACCTAGAGTGGGTTTTGTAGAGTCTGGCTAGTATGACCCAGTGTTGTGGGGATGCTGTATATCCTTGGAAGTGACTGTTGATGCTTAACTGTTGAGGCCAGCACCTTCCAGAATTACAATAGAATTGGTTGATACTAATTGTAGGTTTACCAGCTTAGCGTATTTTATGTGCTTGCAAATTGCATTTTAAGATTTCCTAATGTATCTGCTTTTCTGGATGTGAACTGTTTGTATTGTAGCTTCACTGTGTTGCTATGCTTACATACCTAAGTACAGGCTTCAGAACTTTGTTCTGCTCCTTTCCTGATAATGTTGGCAAAATACAACACTTGCAGATGTAGGTTGTGCTGCTTGAACTAATGCATCCCATTTCTAAGCCTGGAATGGTGTCTTATGGTTCTTCTGCTTCAGCACTGCATCCTGTGCTTTTTCTATTTGTCCAGTTTGGTTCAGCATCAGCTGTTCTTTGCTTGAGAACTCTTGATGAATGGTAAATACCTTGGCTTAGGAAAATGAGGCTGGCTGTTGGTGAGTCTTTACAGCAGAAGCAATGAAAGGGGGTAAGGAAAAAGGATGGTAAGAGCAATTAACTGAATAAGTTTGTGTGCTGCTAATTCCTCTTGTCAGACTGTGGGAAGACCTCCGTTTGTATTATTTTCCCTTTATTTTCCTAGAGAGTCACTCTTGCTTAACCAGAAGCCCGTTGTATTGTCCTTGTAGGCTAGGTTTGCTTGCTCTTGAGGTTTGGTGCCACAGGAAGCAGAGCTGGTGTTAGGGCCAGCAGCTTTCCTTTTCTCTTACTTCACGAATACCTTCTCCAAGTACACTGGAGTGTCTTATCTGGTCACTTTTGCCTTCCTAAGGATTTTCTGCTCTTGCCCACTATTACTGTGGTGAATTAATATGTTTGAGTTCCAAATCCGTTGCCAAATGTGCCAGAATGAACATTTGGTTTTGGTGTGGACAGATACAAAGCCCAGAATGTCTATCTTGTAAATGAAGCGAGGTCTTTAATTTGAGCCTTTGAAAACAAAAAGCTAATGAGTTAAGGCCTGCAGTGTTGCTGGAGTCTGTCCTACATCATCTCAGAATTCCATTGGGGTGTTGCATTTTTTTAAAATGACTAAAGATCTACAGAGATTAGAAGGAATTAAAAATGAAATGGCAAAGTAATACCTAAACCAAAAGACAAATCTCTAAAGCTGAATGGTAAACCTACATCAGACTTGTGATTGAGACAGAGACTTAGAAGGAGCCTAAAGCTATGACAATATATCCACTCTTTTGTACTTTTAAATTATAAATGAGAACTACTTTAGAAAAAGATCTGGACCTTATGTGCCCTCAAATAACTTGGGAACAAGAGGACATGGGCAAAATTGCCTTGGCTAATTTTAAGAAAGGTTTTGTCTATGGAGCTCATTGCCACAAGATCCTGTGGAGGCCTAGAAATTAGCCGCACTTAAAGGGCAAAAAAAAAAAAATGTCTGCACGTGTATGTATGTTTCTGTAGGAAGTGAAACAGAATTGTAATAGTACATGGAAAATTAAATGACTTTTGGCTTCAGCTTCTAGGACTACTTCTGCCTAATTCAGGGGAAGCAAGTACATCTTTGAGATAATCTGCTGTACCTGCTACTTTCATCTTTTTCAGTGACTTCCGGAGTACTTGGTGCTGGTAGCTATTAAAGACATGATACTGCTCCATACCTTCTTATTCCAAACTAGAAATAAACTAAAACTTAAAATTATTTTTATTTAAACTTTATTGAAAATAGTATTGAAGTATGAGGGCAGGAGAGGAAACTAATCAAGTCAACTGGAAAAACAGAGGTACAGAAGAAGGCCATACATACCCTTGACTGTTGTTTATAGAAATGTGAATGATCGCAGTTGATCCCATGGCTGCTAAAAGCTAGCTGGGATGCAATGATGTGTTATTGACTTTATGGCGTAGCAGAAGTTCAGAGGCTGTGCACTTTTAAAGTAGGGAAAAGTGTAACAACTGCCATACTCTTTCAAAGCATAGGTCGGAAATTAAGATGTCATGTAAGCAGAAGCAAGATATTTACGGTTTCATTAACAAAAAAACCACTTATCCACAATTGTTATTTTTCAGGAAGCTGTTCTCGTGCTTGAAAAATGTAATGGTCAGCACAGCAATGGTTTAAAATAGCATTTTGGATGCTATAGCACTGGCATGAGAGCCCTGCTGGGAAACATCCAGGAGGCCTGTAAAAGAAAAATGCTTTAAATGTTAAAGCTTCAAAAGGCAGCTTCTGATGTTTGTTTAAAATTCTCTAAAATTTTAAAATTATATGCCTATTTAACAAAATATTTGAGAGCGAGCTTAAAATCCTGTAAAGAGTCATTTAATAGAAACAATTCCTATTGGCAACACAAAATAATTTATTACAGGAGTGCATGTAGGGTAGCTAGCTGTGAAGAATTACTGAAGTTTTACAGAGTAAAGTGGTAGCTGCACCAGTGAGGTAAAAAGAAATAAACTTCAGTAGTTGGATTCTTCTGTTTTCCCTGCTTGCATATTTTTTCAAATGCTGGGTTGTATGTCAGGATACACTGTAGGCCTTTTGAGGCTAGTTCTTTATAACCACTAAACATATTTATATGTTTATGTGATGGAACTGAAGTATGTTGTTTGTCCTTTTGCAGGATGCTGCAGGTACCAGGAGGAGGGATGCCCTTTAGCAGCCGCCTCCTCCCCGAGTCATCCTTGGTAGTTGCATCCTGCCTCAGGGGAGGAAAGGTGCATTCTGTTGTGATAACCCCTCTTAGAGCAGCTGTGGATAAGTCCATTAGCTGTTGCTAATGAATAAATAGGCGAGTAGCAAGCATTTAAAATTACCAGGTTCTCAATTTTACTGCTGCCTGCAAAGGACTTGGAATAAAAGATGTGAAATGCTTCCTGTGCTTCCTCTTCCAATTCTGGCAGGTAAATACTGTTACCAAAGCTGTTCTGAACTGTCTTCACAGTAAAAAACGAACAACCAACAACAACAACAACAAAACCAACCAAAAAATGCCCAGATAATTCAACTTGATTCATGCCTGTGTGGTTGCATTTGCAACCAGGACACTAATAGTCATTTTAAAGAGTGTTACCAGGACTCTGAGATCAGGTGAAACTTTTTCAAAACACTCCATTACAGCGCTGCTTTTTCGAATGCTTTAAATAGTGACATTGACGAGGAATTTTACTTTGTGCTACTAATAAATTCTGGAGCATGTTTTTACAGGACTTCCAGTTTTCTAGAGTTGCTGGTGTATCAGATACTCTGCAGACCAGCAAGCACATCAGAGGTCACTAAAGCCTGAAGGAGACAAGTAATCTACTTAGGTTTTGTTTTCTGACTTTATTTAGTATTTCTGGTTTCTAATATATTGAAAATAGCCTTCGTAGAATGTGTATATCTTGTCCGGTCTGTGGAAATGAATGTTCTGCTTAATGAGTCTGTGCTTGGACAAGACCTGAATATGATCCCTAAAAGAGAACCATTGTGGGAAGGACCTAAATCAAAATCTCGGTTAGACAAGCTCCAGGTACCATACTTGCCTGTTTCTTTTGTCCTTATCATGTGGCTATGGACTAGATATTAGTATTGTATTTGATCTACAGCACTTGTTGTGGGAATCCTATTTCAGAAGCTGGAGGAGTCTGCAGACTTTACAGGGGTTGTACTTGGTGTTTGGAAAGGGTGTTTGATTAGACTTTACAGCAGAGTGTGATGTGCTTATATGCAAATAATGCAATTATGTTGCAAGTTAGCAGTAAAATGAGTAATAAATTTAGAAATTCAGGAAGCCTGTTGATCTTGTCTTAAATAGAAGTTGTTTTTGGCAAAACTCTCTTTTTGTTTTAATTAATTACAGTTAGTAAAGCCAATAAATTACTGTAACATTTTCTAGATATCAAATACAAACTATCGCAAATTTTCCCTGTTGGCTGTAACATCAGGTAATATTGAAGGGAATTACTATGTCTGGCTTAAAATACAAAGGTCAAAAACCAAAGTAATATGCTCCAAGTCATTGCATGGCATATAACTGAAGTATAAGACCAGTTAGCAAATGTGGTTTTGCACATTAGTTTAGTGTCTTGGCATGACTTTCTATACTTAATCCTTTTTTTGTCTGTAACCTGTTTTATATAATATCTAGACTATCTGTCCATTGCCTTAATGAATCATCTTGAATATAAGATTAGAAAGTGCTGTATAACACTAACTAAAACAGGATTAGCCAAGTGTTCTATTTATATTTTGACTACTGTTCAGGAAATTTATTTATTTCCTCCTCATGCTGGATAGTCTGTGTTTGAAATTTGCATCATATTATTGTCTAGGTGTTATTGTAAAATGCTGTGTTTATGGGAATACTAAGGTGATGAATTAATTGTTCAGTTAGCTTTGAATATCTTAAACTTGTCAGGAAATGGGTACAGAGTTGTTGGAAGAGGACTAAAATATCCGTAAAGGAATAATAGTCATAATTCATATTATGTTAGTGCTTATGGTGTGCCACATCGTGCTCACATCTACTGTAAGAGGGATAAGCATGAGTATCTTACACTCTTGGAAGATAAACTGTGTGCTAAAGATTGGAGTGAGGGATGCAACTGCACATGTAAACTTATGTGTAGCTTTACTTTTAAGAAAATGTACCCGATCCTCTCTAACTTTGTTGATATTTCTGTAAAGCATCCTAGGAGAAAGGGATCTGAAGAAGTTGGTGACATTATTGATCTGTGTTTTTTGAACATGATCTGTATCATGAAAAAGACAGCAATTTTATTATGTCATTGAACAATGCAAGACAGCAGTGCCTTTGAAGATCAGGAGTAGATTCTTGACTGCAGGGGAAAACTATGCTCATGAAGGTGGTTAAATAGCCAAAATACAGGACAAAGAAGGGGTGCTTATAAGACTAAAATGTGTGTTCTTCCAAAAGAAATCTGGGTAATATTTATACGCACTGGTGGGTGTGGAGGGCCAGGTAGTAAGATAAAGCCAAGTCCATTGACTAAATACATCCTCTTCCTCCAGATATTACTCTGTAATAGTATGTGTCGTTTTATCCCTTTATTTTAAGCTGCCACACTCTCTCAGTATGTTTATGTATATGTAACTAGACTGGCTAGCTCCTTTTTCAGAAGCATTTTCCACACTGTTGTTGACTAGAGGTGTTTTGCTGATCTTGCAAGCGTTAATCGTGTCTTTTTATCTTCTATATTTATGGTATGGTGGAAACATATTAAGATGTGCATATAAGAATTGTACATGTACGTGCTGCTTCCTGTATACAACGGGATATGCCTGTGATGAACAGTTCAACAGTGTAAGGGCCTGCTAAACTGCTGTGAACTAGCCAAGTAATTTTGTAGGACACTGGCTGCTGGGTTGGATAAGTTTATAAATCTGATTAGTTCAATAACTTCGTGCCAGTAATTTTCATAGGTGCCTTTTGCAAAATCTTCTATTATGCCATCAGTTATGACTTCAGCAGAAGTGTTTGAAGTATGTAGTATTGGTTAATAGGCTGTGAGGATGGGTGGAATGTTATTTCTGCTGGATGACGATTTAAGGTGAGGTACTCCTGATACTCTTCCTCTTGATTAGTTAGGCCTAGGAAGTGTAAGTGTTGGCTGTTTTGCCTTTGAAAAGAATTGTCACTGCTGTTTGCCTTTGGGAAATGATCATGCTTTTGTAATTAGGGGTTTGAGACTAATGGAAGAAAACTGTGAAAGGGATTGCTGAGTTTCTAGTATTGCTGAGTATTTAGATAATTTGGTTTGGCTAATTGATGTGGCTTAAGTACTTTTTTTAAAATGTATACCAGAATGGTACCCAAGTTCTTTTGCGGGGGAATCATGTAAGTAGAGTGCGGATGAAGACAAAGCTCAGAGGAAAAAATAAGGACGCCAGAACAGCTCAGTGCATAATTCGTACTATGTAAATTGCTCTGAAATCAGTGACTTATGATGTCAGTGCCCTTAAAAAATGCAAAAGGGAATAGAAACACTTGCATGTTCTGTAGATCTCCACTGAAAAACTTGTTACTTTTGTTAATATGTGAGTTATTTTAAAATATAAACTGGTAAAATCCAGAAGCTTTAGGAGGTACCAGATGGAAAAGAACAGAAGTAGAATTTCAGTGATTGTATTTGCTAATAAATGTATTATTCATTGGAATGAGACTGAAATGCAAATATTTTTGCATTGTTTGAAATTCATATGGAAAATATGAACTGTTCTAAGGACTGTGGAACCTGATTCAGATACTTGGGTAACTCTTTTTTTTTGTATTTTGGATTGGATGATCTGATCCCCCATGTTAATTTAAGCTTTTCAGTTGCTGCACAGAAGAACCTTACATCGCATTCCAGCATCAAAACAAGCTGTTAATTTCTTTTGTTTGTACTAATAGTTTTTGTCCTCTAAAGGTTAATATAATCAGTTCAAATAATTAGCTGTGAAATAAAAAGCCTACTTAATAATTAAAAAAAAAGAACCCAACACGTGAAGTTTAATGCATGGAATTTTCAGCTGGGAAGGGAGATAGACAAACAAATGTTTTCCTTAACTTTTTAATTGATACTTGATCATTGTTGCAATCCTGCGTAGATCTAGGAAGAGGATTGTTAAGATATTTAGCATTTCTGATACGGTAGTTATTTCTGTGCTGTATCTAGGCAGGATTATTCGCAAAGCCTTTGACAAATGCTTATTGCTAGATGTTTGGAATCCATTTTTCCCTGGAGGAGAAAGAAGAGTGATGTAGCCAGAGAAGAATTTTCTATTGGAATTTACTCGTAGCCATCTAGAAATTCATTGAGATTTTGTACTGCAACTGCTTATTTATGTTTCTTTTCTTTTTTGTCTGAATGGCTCTCTAAGGGAACATGAGCAGGAAGGGTGGGGAAATGTGAATTGCCATGGTTTAATGCAGAGTTGATTAGTTCTTTGAACCTCTCATCTATCTCTTGCACCAATGAACCCCAAAAGTAGAAATCTGGATACTTCCCCTTGAGGATTTTGATTTTTGTTTAACAACTTTTGTTTGAATAGTTTCTGAAACTTTTTATATCCTTAAGGTTTTTAATAATGTAGCTTTAGCTGAAAACTACTTAAAGAGTTTTTACTGAAGCCAGTGGGATTATTCATGAGTCATGTTACATCTCTTCTACTGTGTTTGCAGTATAGTGTGTTCTTTATCATTAATGTGGCTATTAGTTTATAAAAACCTGAACAGATGTCATAGCTTTAAAAATCTCCAAATCTTTGTTGTTTAAAACCTTATTTTATAATATATAAAAACGTAGTATGAAATGCCCATGTTAATTTCAAAGTCTTTGGCCCAATTTACATAAATCTCTGTCTTTAAAGGGTCCCAAGTGACTGTAAGTGTTTACTTGACAACTGGGGAGGAGCAATTTAGTCTCCTTAATGCTGCTTATGGATTTGAGTTAATACAACTAAACAGTTTAAAAAAAAAAAAAAGTCACGCTAATATTCACGCTTCAAGAGGAGTTACATGATTTTCTTTTCCTGCTCTTTTGGTTTATTTAGTAGTCCTGGCATGTACTTTCTTCAAACACAATGTGTCTCAAAGCATCCTGATGAAAATCCCTTGAAGTCAATAAAAGATAGCGTCCCTGAATATTACTTGCTATCTTTGCTCTTTTTGGAACTGGCTCTTTGAAGCTTCTGTTTCTGTTCACGCTTTCTTTTTTCACGTCTTTTGGTGTTTCCTGGGTTAAGTCATACTGATAGATAAAAGAAAATTCACACATTTTCTGTAGCTGTCTCTTGGCTCTTCAGTTTCAAAACAAGTAGTTATAAATTAAAAAATACAGTTATTGCACATATTCAGGACTGTATCAGTTGGAGAAGAATTTACCTTCTCTGCTAAACGTTTTATGCTGTTGAAACAAAAAGCTTGCATCTTAAAAGTTTTAACGTGCCGCCCTAGTTTTGCAGTATATATGTTTTTAGTTATGAATCAATAATAGACTGTTCCCATCAGTGAAGGTATGGTATATTGCTTGGAAGAGGTTCTCAACAAATAGAGAAGGACTTCCCCTAAATTGGGAAATATCAAATTGTGACATGTGTAAACGAGAAGGTTTACCAATTTGAGGTGTCAGACTTGTATGTTAAATATAGTTACTTAATGGCCTTGGGGCACATTGTGCTTCACTGAATGCATGATAGTTCCTGTAAAGAAAAAGCCTGCTTTTCCAAAAATTAGTATACAGGTCCCTTAAATCCAACTTGGTGAGACCGCACCTTGAATACTGTGTTCAGTTTTGGGCCTCTCACTATAAGGAGGACATTGAGGTGCTGGAGTGTGTCCAGAGAAGGGCAACGAAGCTGGTGAAGGCTCTGGAGAGCAGGTCTTAGGAGGAGAGGTTGAGGGAGCTGGGGTTGTTTAGTCTGGAGAAAAGGAGGCTGAGGGGAGACCTTATCGCTCTCTCCAACTACCCGAAAGAAGGTTGTGGCGAGGTGGGTGTTGGTCTCTTCTCTCAAGTAACAAGTGATAGGACATGAGGAAATGTTCTCAAGTTGTGTCAGTGGAGGTTTAGATTGGATATTAGGAAAAATTTCTATACTGAAAGGGTGGTCAGGCACTGGAACAGGCTGCCCAGAGAGGTGGTGGTGCCACCATCCCTGGAGGAGTTCAAAAAAACATGTAGATGTGGCACTTCAGGGCATGGTTTAGGAGGCATGGGGGTGTGGGGTTGACGGTTGGTCTTGATGATCCTAGAGGTCTTTTCCAACCTTAACGATTCTATGATTCTGTTTCCCATAAGGAAGTACAAGTACTATTGTTACCCTCCTCTTAAAAAATGGGCAGGAAAAGGGCAAGGTGGTCTGTTAGTTGCTAGCCCTACTTGCTTCTGAGTTTCAGAAGTTGGTACACTGGAACACCTTGCATCTTACTGTTCCTTTTGTAGCTTGTTATTCCCTTCTTTGAGCAGCGGGGTTGGACTAGGTGGTCTCCAGAGATCCCTTCCAACCTCAACTAGTCAGTGATTGTGTGAGAAATTCAATACGTTCATGAATTTTTAAAAATTTTTAAAAAGAAAATTAAAATATATTACTTATGCAGCAAGAGGCATGGTTACTTGTTTAATGATTCTATTTTATTTTCTTTAAAGAAATGAACATAAAAATTGGGACCTATGATGGTAAAACAGGAACTGAAGGCAGTGCTTCCCTATAACGGAGATAATTTCTTTCTCTGTCACAGAACTGAAACCGAAAACTAAAATACCTTAGGCAGATGTGTAGACTGCAGGCCTGACTTGTATTGGTCCTCTTAAGCTTGCTGTTAATTCTTGTTTCTCTAGAACACCTTTGACTTATTCCTGATACACACCTGCATTTTATTTAGATTTTTTTTCCCCTAGAAACATTTTTCAAGAAACCTGATGTAGACACTGGTGGAAATTCCAATGGCTTGTTTCAAACAGCTTGTTTCCTACCTAAGGTCCCTTTGCCTTTCTCTGTTTGCTGTCTCTATTTTTGCCTTCCTCTCTGACCTGTTAGTTTGCTTTATTTGAAGGCTTCGGATGGGATGTTTTGGGAAGGGGGAAGAAAAAGGAGGTGTGGTGAATTCACTGCAGTATTTTCTCTCTGTCAAGTCTACAGTTCTGGCACTGGTTGTTTCCCATATTTATTCTAATACATGATTGTCAGTTTCACTTAAAAGTAGCAGGTTTTAGCAAGCTATAGAATTTGTGTACATTTTTGTATCTGAAGTGTTAGTATGGTGAATATTTATTTTTAATTTACTATACTATTTGAGAGGGAGAACGTCTAGTTTTTTGTACAGTAAAATTTCTAGAAGGACCATAAGGAAACGTACTGTTTCTTCTGTTATCTGTAACTAATGCTTGCCCATTTTGCCATTTGCTGCCTTACAGCCATATCATGTCCCCTTTCCTGGCTCTTTGAGTCTTGGAATCCACAATGCAATCAGCAAAGCTACCTTTGAGTTCAACCCTTGGGATTGAGGGATTTTTAATTGTTACGTATATTTTTGGGAAGACTTCTCTAAGGAAAGTTTGTCTTGGGTTTGTTCTTGTGTTCTGAATCCCTTTTCACTGGTTCTTGTAGAGGAGAACAGAAGTTTGAAGTAAAGAACTATAAAGTTTGAGAGTATTGCAGGAGAACCTGCTGACCTGCTGTTGTCTGTTTTCCAACTCTTCCTCTTTTTGTGGTATGCTGTTAGCCTGTTGCTTCAGTTGTTGACCTGTGCAGGCTCTGAAACTTCTTCCAGAGGAAGCAGCAGCTAGGTGGGTGTACCTCAGTCATACAAGTGGAGAGGCATATCCATGCTGTATGCATCTTGGTAAGCCTGAAGGGGTCGCTAGGCCTAACTAGGTACTTAAGACCTATTGTTTCCAGATATTCTAGCATTGGAAAGTTTCCTTACGTCACTTTTCCTTATTTTGTGTCTTCTGAACTAGTAGAGAATGTGGCATAACTGCATAATGGAGTGAAAATAACATGCTCAGACTTTCGTTATACTAGTAATTCAGAACTTGTTAGGTTTTTTTTGTGGTTTTACTTTGGCTGGTGAGCAGACCAGAGTGGGTGTATTGGAGCCAAGAAAATGGAATATGCTTTTGAATCCTTGTTCAGACTTATTGAAACTATTTCATTTCCTGTTTGCTGAATTGCTAAATGGCTTTGGTAGATAACTAGAGGCAGAACAAAGGTGGAGGAATTGGCAACTGCCTGTCCCTCTTCAAACACCCCGTCTTGAGCCTGACGATTACCTTTTCATGAACTTCTGTGAAACTTTTTGAAAAAGCTAGGATGTTAAGTAATAAAAGAAACAGGAGAGAGCAGGTATTGGTAAGTCTCTCTTCCCCTTGCAAGGCCCTGTATTTTGGGGTCTGATTATATCACTATGACAACAGGAGTTTCACAAATAATAAACCTGGTTTCCCATGATGCATTTTTAAGCTATATTGATGTTATGGCTGAGAAATTGCCAATATTTCAAATGCCATCCTGAATGTACCTTGATGAAAGTGGAAGCAAGTCTAAGGATAAAGTCAGCATGAGAAACTAACTAGTAATCGTAGCTTCCTAATTGAGTTGTTACCCAACAAATTAGACTAAATTTTTTTTCTGAGGTTGTAAACTATCTGAAGACTGTAGGAAGGAACTTTTTTAGATACACACAGCGTAGGAACTGGTGAAAGCTCAGCAAAATGGAGTAAAGAATTCTATTGCATTTCTGCTGCAGTTGAGAACTCTCATTCTTCTTTTCAACTAGCCTTTTAGCTAAACTTTTTTTTACATTGAATTCTTTCTAAGAGTATGCACTACCTTTCATAAGTGTTTCATAAATGTGGTTTTGCTTTTAGGGAAATATCTTGAACTTTGTTTTTTGTTAGGTACATAAAAATAAGGTAATATATTGTGAAGGGCACTTGTTCCTCCCCAGCCCCAAAGGCTTGGGAGGAAACTTTTTTCAGTGTAGCTTTCTTGTTTGTCCTTTTGATTCGTCTGTTGCATTCCATTTTGTTGCAGCTTCATGTTCTAATAAAATCTCTTTGGTTTTAGTAGATTCTTTATTTCATGCTGTCTCTTGGATGGTATTTATTCTAGCACAGACTAGTCTCACTTCATAGTTTTCTAAAATGCACTTATATTGGTGGTCTCAAAGGAAGAATGCTCCTGAAACTGAGCCAGAGATCCTTCAAACTGGGCACTCAATACCATTTGCAGTTGGAGAACACTTTCAAAACATTAGTCCGTGCTTTGATTGGTTAAATGGGAAGGGATTTCTAAAATGTTGGGTACTTAGAAGCTGGGAACTTAATGTTCTTCTCCCCCAATACAAGCAATTAAAAGTATGGGGACGAAAAATTGTATCTATTGCAAAATATTCTTGACAGGGTCTAATTTCTTTTAAATGCTTGATTGCCAGCTCTGGTGCGTGCTAATGTGTGCCCTGATCATCCAAAAAAATTGCATGTATAAATTTCAAGTTAAAATTACATTAAAATTTCGAGTTGTAAATTCAGCTAATCAAGCTCTTTGAAATACAGCACATATAAGAATGTGTATTGGTTGTAAGTCTTGAAGACTGAAAGTTGTCTTTCTGAGAATCCCCCTACTTCAATTGTTTAAACCTTGATAGTCTGATTTTTTTTTTTACTGTTTCCATTGTAGATTGTTATGCTTTATATTTGTTTAGTGTGTGTGCCTCTGTTAGAAGAGCTTGGGTTTCAGGGTTTAGTACCTATGATGCCTGTTAACTTTTTTGCACAGTGATGCCAAATATTTTGATAACTGTCTTCCATGCAGCCTAAAGTAGTAAAATTGAAGTAGTAATAAAAAACGTTTTGCCAACTTCACATATTATTTAGCAAGATAAATTTCATATTAGCAGCTTGTCAGGCATAACAATTGTTGCTTTGAAGAAACGTTTTTACTGGTAGATGTTATTGTATAATATTAGAATGGCTCTTAAATATTTGGCATATAAGTTGGTATCAAACAAACTGCATCTAAATGGTGTTTAAAAACAAAAGAAAAAACCTATAGGCTTGCATCAGACTGTGAAAGAAAAGCTGAATTGAACTTAAAACCAGCATGGCTGATGCAATAGTCAGGCTAATGTTAAAGCCTAAGTATTATACCCATAACATTGGCTCCAGTTCTGCCCATGGCTTCATAAATGAAGAAAGTTAATGCTGCAAGAGCTTTCCTGTCAGCGGAGTTCACTCCAGTCAGTGGTTCTGCTACAGGGAGAGTGTAGGACGTAGGAACCAACCTTAAAAGATTTTACTTTAAAATCTGTCCATCTATCTCCCCCAGCCTCCAGATATTTTTGTTTATTATATGAGAACCAAACGAAGAATTCCATGAGTACAGGAGCTTAAAAAAAAAAAAGGGAGGGCTTCTAGGGATTTCTGTCAGAAGCCTCCTTGGCTCTGGCACTGCAGTTATCCTTTCCCTATTCCCATGCTGCTCTTCCTTTTGCCCCCAATAATTTAAGTTCTTCTCGTATCTTCTTCCTCTGCTTTTCTCACTGTAGTTTCCTTTTTGCTGTGTGCCTTTTGGCTTGCTGGCTGCCTGAAAAAAACCAGGCTGGGCTGCTGCTCTCTGTTTGGGATGTGCTACCTGGATAGCTGGTCATTGTCCATCAGAATGAGTAATGTTGGGGTGCCTCTTGCCATACCTTGCCTTGGGCTTGTCAAGGCAGAAGTAGGGCTGTGCTCATCTACTCCATTGCTTTCGTGACGCTCTCCTATTCTTTGAGGTGTCAAACTGGATTTAAATTGAACAGTGGCTTCAAAAGTTGTTTTGTAGGGAACATGCAGCAGAACTGCTTGGGTTGTCTTTGTTTTGTTTGTTTGTTTTTTGAAGACCCAATCAGAATTGAGACAGAACTATGTGTAGTGGGCACTGATCTTCTGGAGTCTGAGTGGTTTATCATTGCAAACCATTTAAGTGTAATAACTAGAAATTTGCAAGTCTATGGAGTTTTAAACTCTGTATGTAAACTAAATGAATTTCTAGTAACTTTTAGTCATTTACTGAACAAAATGAATAATTTTAATAAAATATGGAGATGAGTTTATTGTTAGGATAGCTATAAGCCCTCTTTTCTATAACTTAGAATTTTTAATGTTTAGTGTTAACTGCAATTCTGAAATGGATTGTTAAGCGTGTGTGAGTTTGGCTTCCTGATAGTAACTCTGGTTACTCCCATTGAAATTTGTACTTTATGACTAGGCCACGTGGAGATGGATTATTGACGTCCTTGTCTATAGTGTCATGTTTTTGCCTCAGATTAACTTTGTTTGCCCTATATATTTATGCTCCAAATGAACATGTAGTAGTAGTTTAAATTTGCCTTATGCTAGATGGAAAAGAGGGTAGTCAGATGATATTGACTTCTCTGCCAGCTGCTAAATAGACACAATTTTTTTTTACATTAATATTTAGGACACTGCTCAGAGTAACCATTTGCTCTGGTTTAAGTGATAAACAAGAGGGAAGGAATATGTGTTGTGTTAGTGCATGCTGGGGAATGGTTTGGGAAAGAAGACATGAAGTGATTGTCTGTAGTAATGTAGAAGAATGTAAATCTTTACATTTTGTCTCTTCGCTTTCCTTTTAAAATACTTACACCTTCTCAATAATGGCTTTTACCACTGTTTATTAAGTTGCAGTTAAAGATTCATCATATGTTTGCATACTTTTTTTAGTCTATACTCAGTATTATTTTGCTACAGTTAGAGCTCTAGATACCGTGGAGCTCAAAAATCTCTACAGCCCAGTTAATGATTCATTTCCTTAAAGGCCAAGGTTATCATGGTTAAATTATTGGCTCTTCGAGAACGGTCTGCCAGTGTACATGCTGCGAACGTGTTCAAGTGATTCCACTGAAGTTGTGGAGTGCACCCTTCCTCATGTCCTCCTCCCCACAAGTGCTCTCTGCACCCACTTTGGAGATGCATCTTCCATATAATTATGTTGAATACAGAATGTATGTTTCACTTCACGTTTTTGTAATGAACTGTAGTAAGTATGAAAAAACAAATTATTACTTGACTATGGTAATGTGGGACTACCGATATTTTGTTAGTGCTTTTTGGTTTTTCTACTGCATCCCTTTTTTCTGTCTACGTATTTTAAACGTACAAGAGAATTTAATGAATAAAAGTATTCAGTCATAATGTCAAGATACACTGCTGGAAAAGCAAACTTTTCATGAGCATAGGCTTGAATATGCCATATTTCTGAAACCTGCATTTAATTCATGTGGAAAAGTTCTAATGCTGTATTGCAGTGTGCTGTTTAATGCTCACCCCAATACTTCCTATAGCTTCTCTCCAACAAAGTTGTGCAGCTGCTTATGCAAGTACCATTAGAATGCATTTTATTGTACCATATGATTCTTCTGTCATGAAGGCTGCTTGAATATATATGCATGCTTTATTTTATAAAATAGGATGAAAGAATTTGCCTAGTGAATGGCAATTCCCTGATGACTTGACTAAAGGACGTTAAAAGATTGCCTGGGCTAGGAATAGCAGAATGTTAACAGTAAGTTGCATCTTGAAGTATGAAGTTGGCAGTTCTGTTTGAAGAATTTTTCTGTTGGACTGAAGTCTACAATAAAAATAGTTAAGAAATAAAAGAACAGAAAATTACTTGGTGTTCACTTGTAAAAGTTGTATACATGAAGTAATACTCAATATAACTTGTCCAGCAAAAAAAAGGAAAAAAAAAAAGCAGTTACACAATATTAAACTCTGATCTAGTTTGCAAAATGCTTTTGGGGCTTTCAGCTATGCAGATATTAAACTATGAATTAAGAATCATTTAAAACTTGGAAATAGCTATTTGGAAGAATAAATACCCTTAACAATACAGACTTATTCTCAGCTGAATTCTGTATAATGTAATGTTTAACTCTAGAGAATGGATTTTGAATGCATGCCAGCAATGAAGGTCTTTTACTTTATTAGGTATCTGCGTTGCAGTTTTCTTTACGTTTGCTGTGTCAAGCTTTGTCACGTGCTCTATGCTTTCCTTTTTGTATGGTTCACTAAACTAGAAGGTGGAGTTTGATCTAATTTAAGAGTGTGTAAGACAGTTTTCTAACATGAACTTTTTTGCATGTAGAAGTAACAGCAGTATGGATGCTTGTGAGTTTGGTAGTTAGAAAGCCATTAAGGAGAAAATAAAACAGTTTGCATGTAATATACAGCTAAAACCTGAGAACTTTAATGCAGATCTCTCTTGGTCCTGCTGCAAACTGATTTTAGAATCTTGCCTTAAGAAAATGTCATGGAAGGAAAGGAGCCTTGTGGTCTTTTATAAGACAGTTGATCTTAGGAACTTGAAGGCAGAACCATTTTATTAAATATAACAACTGTTTTGAGCAAACACTGGCCTTTACATTTTTGGCACAGAAATCTGAGATCAGGCAACGAATTTAATGCTATAAGAGAGTCATGTCAAGAATCTCTCTGGTGTATGTTGTTGTCAAACTTGCTTCAAAATAAACTATGCATGTTGTAGATACTAATCATATATAGAAATGTTCAGTAATGATTCAAATGGTGGTTTTTTCAAAAAGGTTCATAGTATCGTACATGTTTGCCTGAGTGGGTGGGAAGCTCTTTTTTACCTGCCCTGGATTGTGTTTATTTTTGTCAATGAAGTCTTGACTCAAATGAAGGAAAGAGGGTCCTGTGAGATTCAGTGTATGGTTAAACACTCTCCAACCCAGATCAGTCAGTGGGGTAAGTTTCTATTTTGGTACGGATGTTTGATGTCTGTCTTATTCCCTGTTCTGAATAATTTTGTGAAAGCAGTAAGCCTAGGCTAGAAATAAATCTTTGTGTTTTCTTATGTATTTTTTTATGTATGACTTGATACTGTTTTTTTCTTCTTGCATGCAACCTAAACCAAGTGCTAATATTTCAACAGATACAGAATGACAGTCAAACACTGCACACTGGTATGCCTGTGAAGAGGCACTGCCAAAGTTAATTGTGTCTAGTGCAAAAGCTGGGAGTTCTGGCTGATCAAAGCAGGTAGGTGTGAAGGTGCTTGCATGGAGAGAAGGTACAGGGACAACTCAATGCAAACAGTTTTACTCAAGCACAGCCAAATGATACATTTCAAATGGCCTTTACCTCAGCTGACTTACGAACATTTTTCATTATAAAACCTGTGGTGATCTTATTCCAAGTTGTATTTGAAAGAATGACATGATTTTAATTTGATATTAAAATATGGGTGAATTCGAGGCACTAGTCCAATAAGGAAAGCTAAGTCAGCAAATCTTCAGAAAAAAACATTTAAGTAGCTAATTAGACATCATGTTTTGTGTGATGTACAAGATAATGTAGAATGCATTTTTCATGTACTGTTAACACCTACAAGGTAAAAAATAAAAAATGTAGATCTAATTTAAAACATAACTGACTGCACGTGAGACTTTTAAACTTGAATCTTGAACCTAAGAGTCAGACCATATATTGCAGCGGTATCACAGTGTGCTTGCACATCCTTTGCAAGTCATGACTCTAAATCGGTTTCTGTCTCCACTGTCACCAGCCTCATGTTAGACAAAAGGAATTCTTAGTTACATGACACACTTGGTGCTGGAGAACTAACACAGCTTACAATAGCATTTGACATCAGTTTGTCTCAGCAGTAACGGTTAGTAGAAAACTCAGTCCAGTTTTGGCTGTAGAGTTCTTAATGCTACTGAAACTGANTATTTGATATGGAAAGTAACATAAGTGCTCAATTCTGAAATGCATGTTTTGTCTACTTTCCAAAGTAGAACTTCTTAAAACTGGTGACTATAAAAAAAGAACTCATTTGTTTAGCTTTTATTTTCCAGTGCATCCGTATTGCCCTTTACTAACAATATTCTATTAAATTTATATATAGAGAGAGTAAATATTGATGAAAGGGGCATTTTTTTGTTGTATCTGAGTTCTCCAGAGATCCCAGACAGCAGAGGAAGA
>WEKW01031445.1:53093-70304 GCA_013389905.1 Sula dactylatra | reverse complement strand
AAATCTCCCAGGGCCTTGGCTTATATCTTATGGAAATATAAAATGTGCCTTGCACTTTGATTCAGAAACTATCTACGGCTTACAAAATATATCACTGTTTAACAATGAGTAATGTGATGGAAAAGATAAAATAATGTTCTCTAACCAATATCAGTGAATCAGCAGATAAGGAAGCAGTGATATATGAATCCTCCTAATCTTACATAAAACTACAGCTTGATAGGGAAGGATTACATGACACAAACCCATTATCTGACATTTACTTCTGGTTTATCATAAAATATTTGCCCCTCTGAGACAGTAAGAGTTGAACAAAACTGGAGCTAAACAAGAAAGGAGGTAATGAGAATTGTTCCTTCACTTTCATGTTCAACACAGACATCAAAAGCAGAACATCACTTAAATGGTTTAATTTAAACTTATTAGGGCATTGATACCCATCGCTGCTTTAAGGATTGCATTGCCTACCAACAGAGGTATCAAGTGCACACACAATCTTTAATGGCACTTACTGAGATTCACAAATGTAAAAGAGTAAATCAATCAAATATTTTTGTAACAAACAGTAGAACTAGAGAAGACCATTATATTGAAAAAAAAAAATCTTTTCAGTAGTTACTCCAGAGGAATATTGTGAGTGTTGTAACCCCCACCGTTCATTCGTAAAGATATGATTTCCAAATTGATGAAAAATTGTATTTCACATTTTCCATGCACTTGAACCATTAGTTTAGAACTGTTCTCCATCGTCTCCTTGATTACTTTAACAGCTAGCAGGTTTTATAACAGCTATAGTAAAAGATTCTGTTATTCTCATTATTCTGCTTGCTGGCATGAATAAGAAAATTAAGATAATGTTGCATGTAAAATAATCCATTATTAGGGGTAACTTCTCAGTTTAGAATGGATGATCCCCATTCTTAGATTTAACCATTACTTCCAATAACCTCATGCAGAAGGAGGGAGAAAGAAACACCCATGAGGACAAGTGTAATTTTCAATTGCCAGAAAAGTCTAAACTGAGGCTCGCTCTACATGCACTGTTGGAAATTACAGGAAATAAAAGTACTTGGATGATTTATCAATATGCTCAAGAGCACACAGAAAAACACTTCCAATTTCATGCAGTTTCCATTAAATAAACACTTCANGATTTATAGGTAGTCAGGTAACACTGAAGAAGAATTTGTTTATTGATGATAATAATTTTTGCCTTTTAAATCCCTTTTATGTATTTGCCTGACTTTGAACAGTTGTGCTTTTCCAGAATATTAATAACTGTTCTTCTTATTACTTAGAAAGGCAAAGGCAAAATTACAATGTTATATTCTGTCATTTCTAATTCCAACATGTCAGAAATACATCATCATGGACTTCACGTTGCTCGAATATTAATCAATGAATGGCAGAAGTCCTGCTGATTACAGTGCCCTAGAAAACAGAACACAGGATGAAATTCAAGAGCTTTAAATATATTCCCACTTAAAAGTGTCCATCTATGCATATGTATTTTTTTCTATCTAAAAATAGAGGAAAAAAACAATAAGGAGTACAGAACAGATCATCTGCTAATGCCGCCACCATGTTTGTGTGTTATGTCTTTTCCTGGCATTGGCTGTGGAATTGATCTGAATAGTGACACCAATGTTAGATGGTATAACGGGGGACTTACTGTAGACAAGGGGACATATAATTAGGTTGACTCTTGGTAAATCTCAGATTCAGATAGTTTGTCATACCTTTTATACGGTGTCTTGGGCCCCTGCAATCCCTACTATAAGCTCCTCAAGTGAATGTTTGTTATTCTATGTATAGCATCTGGAACGAAGAAGCCTCTGTTGGTTCTTAGGCACTACTGTAAAATGAATAATAGCAGTAATATATCACAAATGAGCTATTAGCTGTGATGGGGAGGCGTTTACTGCCTGTGGAAGTAAGGTAAGGACCACATCATCTAAGCCAATCTTTTCACTGAGGTCAATGAACAAATCTGATTAAAAAAACCCACATTTTGTAATGTTTAATACATGCCTGTTTTGATAGAACAGAGGCACTGCCAAGGCATGAATAACACAGAATCAAGTACAATAACAGTACAGCAAGTACTTTGTGCCAACATATAAAAGCATTCCACAGTGGCTATTTAGTCATAAGCACAGTGGCACCAAAAAGCCAGCTTGCATTTACCATAACTCTGTGCTCAAAAGCATGACCACCTTTAAAGAAACTAATTGCAACTCTGTAAGAATTAACCTATCCAGGGCATGTGAAACCCAGCTGCAGAGTCAATCATTAGAACAGATTCTACTTACAACTGCAGCTGAAGCTGTATTAAATCCCATCAACACATTTGAAAAAAAGAGTATTTTCATTGTAAATTAATGGTAATCATCTACTCCTGATGCACCTAAAATTGCCATGACAGTCAAGGAAGCAGTCAAGAAGGCCTAGCTATAATGACAGGACAGTGATTAAGGTACTTTGAACACTTCTCTGCCAGGAGAAAGAGACCTGGCTTTAGTCACTCTACCTCTAAATGTGATTTGAACCTGGGTCTTACAAATGTGAGAAGACTGTGCTCCATGCTATTGACTGAAATGTACTGTCAGGTGCATTTTCTATGGAAGGGAAGATTAGACGAGGTACCTCTAGGTAAGAGTTTGTAATTAAAAAGCAGAGACAGGCTCCTAAATCTCTGAGTGATGAAGTTTACACCACACAGCCATTCCTCAGGATTTCACAATGGTCAGCTACAATGTGCTCTGCATTTTTAGGTACTGAACTTTGATTCCCCTGCATTGCATGATGAACCTAAAGCAAAAACCTGCTTTTCAGTAAACTGCAGGGTTATTACAATTCTTTGCATTATACTGGTAAGTCTTCATGTTTGTCTTAGTCTGACACTCTCTAAAGATGAGCTCACTACAAGAACATTAACCTCTTAAATAGTTTAAAAAAATTACTTTGAATTTATTTGAAGCAAATCAAATTAATCATGTGCTGAATTATGGAGGAAAAGATTTTTTTCTTTTCCAGAACCTGTTTTCAGTACCAGAATTCCCATTTGTACTGGTTTTGGCTGGAATAGAATTAATTTTCTTCATAGTAGCTAGTATGGGGTTGGTTTGGATTTGCAGCCAGAACACTCTTGACAACACACCAATGTTTTAGCTGTTCCTGAGCAGTGCTTACACAGAGTCAAGGCCTTTTCTGCTTCTCACCCCACCCCACCAGCGAGAGGGCTGCGGGTGCACAAGAAGCTGTGAGGGGACACAGCTGGGACAGCTGACCCCAACTGACCGAAGGGATATTCCACACCATATGGCGTCATGCTCAGCATATAAAGCTAGGGAAGAAAGAGGAAGGGAGGGACATTTGGAGTGATGGCGTTTGTCTTCCCAGGTAACCACTATGTGTGATGGAACCCTGCTTTCCTGAAAATGGCTGAACACCTGCCTGCCAGTGGGAAGCAGCGAGTAAATTCCTTGTTTTGCTTTGTTTGTGCATGGCTTTTGTTTTATCTGTGAAATTCTTAGCCTTCTGATTCTCTCCCCCATCCCAGTGGGGAAGAGTGAGTGAGTGGTTGTGTGGGGCTTAGTTGCGGTCTGGGGTTCAACCACAACATCTACAGAAACATTAGAAGACGAACTTGAAAACATTATTTCCTGCAGTGGGTTGTCATTGACCAGCTGCCAGATGCCCACCCAGCTGCTCTCTCATTCTTTCTCACCAACAGAACAGGAGAGTAAATAAGATGAAAAAGTTCATGAGTCGTGATTAAGACTAGGGAAAAATTAATTTGTTGCCAACTAAAATATATTTGGGGAGCAAACAAAAATAAAAATTAAAACAATACTTTCCTCCCATCCTCCTTCTTCCCAGACTCAACTTCATGCCTCCATGCCTGACTCTTCAACCTTCTCCCCTCCTGAGCAGTGCAGGGGAATGAGTAATGGGGGATTGTGGTCAGTCCATAACAGCACTTCTTTGCCGCTTCTTTCCGCTCACACTTTTTCCCTACTCTATCATGGCCCCTTCCATGAGCTGGTGTTCTTCAGGATAAACCTGCTCCACCATCATCTCTCCGTGGGCTGCAGGGGAGTCTCTGCTCTGGAGCCTGGAGCACCTCCTCCCGTCCCTTCTCTGACCTTGATATCCCCATGGCTGTTTCACACTTTCTCACTCCTCTTTCAGAGATGTTGCACAGCTGTTTTTACCCTGTCTTAAACAGGGTAATCAGGTTATCACAGAGGCATCACCAGCATTGCTGACTGGCTTAGCTTTGGCCAGTGGCAGGTCTGTTTTGGAGGCGGCTGGAACCAGCCGTGTCCAGCATGGGGCAGCCCCGGCCTCTCCACACAGAGGCCGCCCCGCAGCCCCCTGCCAGCGCCGGGGCACTGACACCCCATACACTTCTCTATGTAAATTTGCCAATTGGGAGTCCTTGGTTTCATCATATTACTCACACACAGTAAAAGCCAAGAATGCTATGAAAGACCACTGTGAATCAAGAATGTTCATAATTAAATGATAATTTTTCACCTTTCTTAAAATGAGTGTAATTTTAAATTTCATGGATACAAGCTAAAATTGAAAAGCACAGCTAAAATCAGTGAATATATGAATTCATATTTACAGCAATATTTTAATGAATAGTATTAAACCAAAAAGTTTTACCTTTTTATGAAACATTTTGATGAACACACTTTAAATGCAATTTTTTAAAAAAAAGGAGATTCTTAAGGAAGCATTTAATCCAACCTCATACCCTGCAATTCTCTTCAGCAATAACAGAGGTTCTGTTCTGAATGTGGCAGCTAGCTCACAGATATTCACAACGGTTTTCAGAGGAAGAGCCACAAATGACTGACACATGCTATCACAGATGCACACATTCACAAAATACCTTCTTCCCCAAACAGAGCAGAATGCAGCCCTCCGGCTCTAAAACACTGAACCTTTATCTGGCTGGCTTTCAGGAGACTCAATTAGAATAGAAAGAGACCTCAGGATTCACACATACTATCAGTCAGGTTAAAGAAAAAAGAATATGAAATCAGAATAGAAAAACAACCCCGTGGGTTAGGGCTAGACAGATTCTTAAAAGTGACACCTGCAAAAAGCTAATAGTATCCAAGCATGTGTACTCATGCAAGCAAGTTTATCTTTTTTGTTTTTACTACATTTTTCTGCTTTGAGCATATTAAAGTAAAATATTTTCACACTTGTTGAATACTGACCAGATGCCAATATTCTTATTCACCCATGAGATACAGACATATGTTCTAAAAGAGTTCCCAGCAGCACTAGGATTCATGGACAAAAGCATGATTTGAGATAAGTGTGGGTATCAAAATCCAGCCTGCAACTGTCCTTACCCTCTTTTTTTGTTCTCTTCTAATTTTGTTATTTAAGAGAACAATCCATAAGCATATTCTTCGTTCAAGTTATGCTAAAAGTAGCATGCTATCTTCAAAAGGGGGAGATGGGAGAGTTAAAATGGTTCCATATAGATGACCTTATTCAAACCAGAATTCTAAATACCTCTTTTTTTCAGAATAGTAAATTTAAGTAATCTTTATTTGTATCGTTCTGTGTGCAAAAAGGTATGTAGCAAATTGCCTTGTGGTATGAGCTTCTTATGTGAAAAGGATGGGAGTGTGTATCATAAAATAAAAGAAATACAGGTAGGTGAGGAGACTCTTAAAATATTTTTTTCTGGAATGCTGATACATAGTGGACTTTAACAGCAGTAGGTGTTTTCTTATCTTTCTAGGATAATCAGTAAATTGCTTGCATCGTGTATCTGTCACCTTTGCCATGACTCTTTCAGTGTCTGTTGCTATTTCATACACTCTGGGGCTCTCTAGTGTAGTTCAGTCTCCTGACAGCTATTACAACCTCTTTTCATCACCTCTACTTTAGCAGTTTTCAAAAACATGGAAGTCAGACCTTTTATTTAAACACATTTCCCTTTAGGAGATTTAATATATTTTTCTTAGGAAGATTAGAAATTTTACTGGCAGTCTAGTGCATCATTTTGGTTTGGGGTTTGTATTTTTATTAATGTTGCAAAACTGTTATGACATTCTAACTAAAGGTGTTCATTTCTTCTAGCGAGAGAAACGACTTGAGGTTAGGAGCACAGCAGTGCTAAGTGCTTATATGTGTTGGGATGTTGAAGAGTAAGGAAAGAATTACACTCCCTTTCAGGGGAGAAGAGGCTTCCACGTAAATTCAAATCTGTGCCTCACAACAGGTCCAGGTTAGAAGTACCCAGATTCAATGCTTCCTGACCAAGGAAGCCCTGAGCAACTTGACCTAACACCAACACTAACACAGGATGGGACTGGGTAGCCTCCATAGGTCACTTACAACCTAGGACAGTCTATGATTCAGTGTCTTGCTCTCTGGAGATACCATCCCTTCCACTCCTGAAATCTTACCCCTGACCGGCCTTGTCCTACAGGCCCTTCACAATTCCCAGCCTAGAGCAACCTTTCTTCATCCTCTTTCAAACCACAGTGTCTCCCATACTAGCATTAGCTCTTTCACTTCCACCAGACCAGTCTATTCACCCTAGCCCAAAACCTTTATATTTCTCTTACTTCCATACCAAAATATTTCATTCAGTTTTTAGTTAATTCTTTAAAACTTTAATTTAATGTTGTGTTCTTCTAATTCTAAAAGGAGATGTAGCATAGAAATAAGTATATGTATGTATGTGCGTGCAAGGGGGAATCATAGCTACTTTGTCTGGATGTGGAAAAGAAAAGGCATCAGTCAGCCTTCCTATGAGAAATAACTGACTTTCAGGTTTCACAGGGGTCATAGTGATCATTTGCTACTCAATAACATCAATACTTACATGAAAAAAACCCTGACTTGACAAGGCTTTGCGAGGGAAGTGACTGAATGTTATACTATAAAGCAAGGATCAGCTGGCTCATAAATAGATGATGGGAGCCTGGACTGTTGCAAAGCCACTTTCTCCTATAGGGTGTTCCCTTGGCTTCAACAGGTTAATGAAAGAAAGAAAGAAAGAAAAAGAAGAAAAAAAATCCAGACCACCTAGCTTAAGCAGAAATTTAGAAAAAGTATGTAAGCATGAGTTTCTTTTTTTGGAACATACCTGGTTTTACAACATCTAAGTTTCTCTGGAAAAGTCATAAAATGCTTACAAAGGAAAAAGTAATAGAGTTTGAACTGTTAGTGTTCAGAAAATACAAGCTTCTAAATTTTAAGTTTTGAGATGAGACATTATGCAATAGATTTTCTCTGGGTACTCCAAATTGAAACATAACTACTTACTGAAAAGATACATTGTGAGGTTAATTACAGTGAGATGACGTGGTTTTTCACTGAAAAAAAAATACTTGTAAAATATTTTTGTCTCTTTTTCCTTCTTTTTCACAGAAATAAAGTAAATTACCCACTCAAAAGGATTATTTATGGTTTTGTATGGTATCTTTTTTATAAGAATTTTTATCTAAAACTATTTTTAATGACCAAGTGATTTTATTAGACCTGGACAGAGGGCAGAGTGTATTAACTATTCATAATCATATTTTTTTATAAAATGACTGACCATATTATAGTGAACCAATGCAGGAAAGGAGAAATATTTTCACAAAGGTTATCCCTTGTAAAAAGTATTAATGTGCAATTTTCTAGCAACTCTTTTTACTGCTTCAAACAATCATATCACAAGCAGAAATCTCCTAATCAATATCTAAATAATTTTGCTGTAATAAACTGCAGGAAATGGGTAGCAAGGTTAGACTGAACATGTAGCTAAATATTTTTAATGTTAATCATTCATCCCAATAGCAGCTTATGCTAATAATAAAAGCAACATTGTTCACATATGGGATTTACAGGATCTGCGGGAGCAAATGGCTGAGTGCATATTTCTTGCATAACTGCGGAGTTATATCCGCTACTGTGAATAAGTTTCTGCCTGTTTTGGCCATAATGTGTGCAATTAAATTAAATAATGATAAAACCTAAAAGTGGAAATAGTTTTGAGGTATGTGGAATTATAAATACAGGATATCTGATTATTGTTTTTAAATTTATTGTCTACAGAAGATTAGTGGCCATATTCAACAAAGCCAAATACTGTAGCTATTAATGGAGGAGACCTATATTTACAATCAAATGTCTGCATCTGCCTGTACCTTTCAACCAGTGAGAGACATCTCTCTTATGAGGAAAGGCTGAGAGACCTGGGTTTGTTCAGCCTGGAGAAGAGAAGACTGAGGGGGATCTTATCAATGCTTATAAATATCTAAAGGGTGGGTGTCAAGAGGAAGGGTCCAGACTCTTTTCAGTGGTGGCCAATGACAGGACAAGGGGCAACGGGCACAAACTGGAACACAGGAATTTCCACCTGAATATGAGGAAAAACTTCTTTACTGTGAGGGTGCCAGAGCAGTGGGACAGGCTGCCCAGAGAGGTTGTGGGGTCTCCTTCTCTGGAAATATTCAAAACCCACCTGGACACCGTCCTGTGCCCCCTGCTCTTGGGGTGCCTGCTCAAGCAGGGGGGTTGGACGAGATGATCTCCAGAGGCCCCTTCCAACCCTTACCATTCTGTGATTCTGTGATTGTCAGGGTGTAAAGTGGTAACAAAATCTTTTGAAAGTGAATGCCCACTTTGATAAATGGGTAACTGCTCAACTGGAAGAAAAGCAATATTTTCTCTTCCTTCTCCAGTCCTTTTCCAGTCTTCTTAGCTTTCACAATGAACCACCCTGTTCCTTCCTTCCAGCCTATTAGCCCTAGTTCAATTTTTACTACTCAGATTTGAACACATTTCTGACTGCATCTCCACTACCCACAAGTTCTGAGATGAAAGCCAGCAGAACAGGTACTCTTTACCATTTTTGCTGCAGAAACCAGAGTAAAGATGGTTCAGTCACTAGTATATTAGCCTGTTCTACTATGAACTCTGTAAAGCCATGTGAAGATGGCAGCACAAATACACTTTTCTGACCACCCTGTCATCCTGGTAGGGATGGAAGGAACTGTTGGAGCATATCACTCTTCTGTTCCAGCACTTATGCTGGCTTTTCTTTCCTATACGGGATAGCAAGATGTAAGTGCAGTGAGTGTGGGGCTGTGCACCTGCACTGCAAGAGGTGCTCATGAGGGACACTCACCTGGGAAAGCCAGTTCTTTCTAGATTTCTGCAGATCCTCAGGCATAGATTGGGCTTTGTTCCTGACTGATTTTGAAGAGTATGTCTTATTTCCAGAAGTAGTTAAGTCCCCTGGATCTTCAATGTGACAGGACACTTTAAAACATCCAGATGGAAAGAAAAAGTCCAGAAATACATAGCAAGTGTGATGCTTTGTGTGATTCAATTTAGATTGAATAACAGATATTCTCATTTCAAACTTCAACCTTTGCAAACACATATGTGACTTCTGCAAATGATTTTCATACATATTTTTCTAATAAATTAAGATGAATTAGAAAATTAAGATGGATCAACTGAGGTAATTTTAAAAGTTTCTTCATAAATTTTTGTATGCTTTCCTAAGAGAAAAATGCACTGAATTGTTAAATCTTTACTGTATAAAGTTGGTTGATAATTTTTCAGAAGACAGTTTGCAACTTATTTCTGTTACTACTTAGATAAGTAAAATTACTATCTAGATGCATGGAACTTTTAATTCAAATGGCTTACAGTCTTCCAAAAAGCAATAAATTGTTTCTTGCATTTCATATTTTTCAAGGAGAAGATCCTTTCCAAAGCAGGTGTACATAGGAGTATCCAAGTTTTTCGATACTCGTCATCCTAAGATCAGAAATCTTGTAAGTAGCTGTCTCCACAGACAACCTTTAGTATTTTTCTTCAGTAAATAAAATGTCTCATTAAATTATGCAGAGGGCTCAAATCACGGAAATATATTTCTTTGTACTTAGTTCTGATTTGTTGATCTAACAGTTCCACTTTGTTTCTCACTTAGGTGCTTTACAGCTTTGTGTGTCCTAGATACAGCAATGATTTTCCTGGCACCATCAAACTTCATCAGCTTTTCAAACCTCACTCTCCATTTTTATAAAAAAATTTCTTCTCTCAGTAAATTCAGTATGCAGCAGGATACAGGTATCATGTTGTTATTAAGTTTCTTATTTTGTTTCACTTATTTAAACAAAACATTTGCATGACTACTTGAGTAAAGTTCTAAACAGAATTTCTTACACTGAACTGTGTTCCAAATGTCTTGTAGATCATCTGAATACCTGACATAAGGTACTGGAAAGCTCACCTTTCTTTTTTAGAAATACAGAAAAAAGACTTCTCAGGCTCTCATCTGCTTTTAGGGAAAAGATCAAATATTTTTGAGATGACAAGCAGAGGTATTAATAGAAAGTAATTACAATTCACATCTTTAAAATTATTAAAATATTTAAAATACCAGATAATTATTTTTCTTTCTAAGGCACCCCTTCTTTTTCTCTTTTGCTGAAACAAAAGCTAGCTGAAACTACAACGATGTTGTAATTTATAACCATGGCTGGATCATTAGGCAAGATTGCCTTGATGAATTCTTACAGGCAGTGAAGTAGTCCCCAATTACTCCTAGAACCTGTTTTATTCCACCTAAATGAGCAGATTTAAAAAAAAAAAAAAGTCTACCACCACCTTTTTTTCCTGAACATTAAGCATCTACTTATGGAAGCAGTTGAGACATCAGTGCTTTGCAAATGGTGCAACTGGTCATCTAGAACACATTCAGGTGAGAGGTATCTACTACATATGCTTGTGGAGGTTAAAATCTTTGTCTAGAGAGTCCAGATTTGGCATTTTAATTATAAAATTGAAGCATGGACACAAACAACAGCATTTCTTAAACAGACTTCTGTTTAAAAGCTATAAAATGTTCAAAAGACCAAACTCACAACTGATGTAATTGCATTTTTTTTTCAGAGAATTATTTTAGAACAAATCTGGTCTACTAAGAAGTTATATTAAGGTGTACTACATGCAGTGTATGTTCCCCTAATAACACATTTTTCTTCTACTGAACACTAATTTACAAGTAAAAAATTACCTCCTGAAACAAAAGGAACAAAAGTCATCAGCAAAATTCTTTTTTCATTTCATCAAAGATTCAAATCCTCCATTATAAACTGATTTTTATGATATCATATGGTATCATTAGAGTCTTCTCTTGGAACAGAATTGTTGAATTAGGTGCAGTCCCTTTGTATTCTTGAGATAGCCTGCTAACTTTGTGCAGCCATGAAATTATAAAGCTTCATAAGACATGAGTAATAGGTATGTTTTATTTCTGCACAAATACTTTTAGCTGAAGAAAAATTTACTTCTCTATCTCACTTGACTCAATGCAAATAAATTGTACTCCGCTCAGATATATGTGCAGTCCTCATGATTTATTCCTGTACTTGACTAGCATCTTTTTTTAATCTCTAATGTCTATTAAAATAACTGACATTTACTTCATTCCACTGAAAACTCTGTGTAAAGGGACGTACAGACCAGAAATGGAAAAGCCTTGGCAAGAGAAGCTGGTATATATCTTAATTCTCCAGCTTCCATACAGGGAACTGTAAATACCCAAGAATGTGCATGCGATCAAAAACCAACTGGGCAGGCCAGGAGGTAGCCTTGAGGCAAATCAAGACTTGTAGCATCTCATTACCTATCTCACAGGAAAATAATAGCACTTTCTTCCCCTTTACACCTTAATGTCTTTTTAAAACCATTTGAGACTCAAGGTCTTGGATCCAGCTGCAGTTACCAAGCAAGAACATTTTGGCTGACAGAGAGCAAAAGATGTTTGGTAGACAGAGAAAACATGAAGGCAAAGGACGATCACAGGGATGACCTGGCCTCCTGATAGCTTTCAGAGTTCAGAGTTCTTGGAGGCAGTCCCTGTAATTGTTGTCCAGCAGAACAAACCTTTTACTTTTTCAAGGAATGAAAGGGAGAAAAGCTACCCAAGAGGAAATTTGCAGGGATAGTTCCCACTTTGCATTGTTCTCTCAGTTTTTGCTCACAGTAGGGAAGATCTGTCCCCACATTTCCCAAATACCTTAAACCTGAAAGAAGATAATCACTAAAGTTGTTGTCACATAGTTTTCCATTATCACAAGGGAAAATTTTAGTGGTGCATGATGAGTTTCAAGCTATACAATTACAGCAACTCTACCTTCCTAAATCCATTACCTCCTCCAAAGTGCTGCTTAACTCTTCTAAGATGGAGGAGTGCATTTAGTGATTTTAGGTATATTCATTATGATTTCAAATCACGGAAACTGCACAATTATAGTCAATTTTAAAACAGGAAAAATTGGACAAATTATATAATAAGGCTATATGTTTACCTGCTTAGAAAAGTCTACTGTGGAATCTAATTCACTGAAATGCTGAGAAGAGTGGGAATAAATGACACAGCATAGACAGAATTAATATTGCAAAACACATGTTCAACAAGTCTCTGTCTAGCTTTGGTTTCTGCCATAACGATCAAGAATTCACAACTGGTATGCAGATTTTTCTATAACAGAATCCCATTTGTGGGTAAAATTACTCTTTAATGTACTTTTTACTCAACAACGTTGTTATATATTGAAGGACAGATGAATCTTCTCATTGCTGCTCATTGTCTGGCATCATGTTTTTGGTTATACTCCAAGTATATACATGTCAGATAATATATCAAGAAAATTTTCATTCTAATATTCCTGCAAAAACTGCATTAGGTTTTAGTCCAGACAAAATCCAATGGATTTACCTGGACTAGTTCCAACAGTGCTTTTGGGTTTGTCTGATCTTAAGCTAGTGCAAGAGCTAGACAAGTTAGCCTTTAATTTGCTTCAGATAATCATAGTCAATTCATCTGTAAGTACTGGCAATCCCACAGGAGGTAGTCGTCATTCTTACAACCTCAAAGAAAGTGATAAATGGAATATGACAGGAGAGTGTAATGCAACATGGAATGCTCTGGCTTGTAACAAAAGATGAAAGAATCAAACTTCTCACTCCCAAAAAGTCTCACTCCCAGAAACCCTGTAATGTGAAGTAAGGAACACCCACACCTTGATACAACCGTAGTAAGTCTTATTGGGATATAGAGCCCCTCTGGAGCAAATAAAAGGGAGAGAAGTACAGCCCAACAACCAGACGGGTACATTGACTCCCACTACTGAACAAATGCAGGCTAAAATAAGTGTGCTTCTCCCAAGCTCTCTAAAGCAACTGTTCTTTAATAAGCAATAATATCCTTCTGAATACTAGTAATGTAGGAGTCAGTCTTAAGGTGGTTTATCAACAATCCAACAGTGCCATCTATCAGTTTTCATCAGAATTATATTTTTCATATGGCAACACAAATGTGTCAATTTCTAATGCTAAACAATTGCAGGTTTTAAACTTTAAACAGAAAATGTACAATAGACCAAATTCTGATCATTCATACATTAAATTAATGCATGCACACTTCTACCCAATCATAAAGCTACCAAGATGGAGGGAAAAAAAGAAGAAAAAAAGTTTATCTTTAAAAAATGTTACGTCTATTTATTAGAGAGCATCAGTTAAATTTTTTTTTCAGCAAATTGGTTATCTTTTCTTCTCATGTGATTTCCAAGTGATTTTCTGGAGTTAGAAGTTGAAATCCTGAAACTTACCATCTAGTAGTCTTACAAATATAGTCTGTATCATCTAAAATAATGAAATAAGACATAGCCCCATGAACACAAATATTTTTAAACTGAATATCTAAAAAATTATCATTAGCAAAAAATGGGCCTTCTCTTGTCCTGAAAAGTCAGCAGACAGGATAAACAAAAAGTTATCCTACCATAAAACTCCCAAAACTCACGTAGAATGCAATTAGAACTTCAGAAGTACAAGGCAGTTAAGTCATACTTGACTTTCAATTTCACATGTAAGTTTTAATTTTCTCTTCTTTCAATGAATAAAACTACATCATGTAAACTTAAAGTAATTTAAATAAAGGAAATGTGTAGGTGAGTCAGAGGACAGACAATACTCCCAACACATAATGCTCAGGTAGGGAGAGGTCACCTGTACAATTAAATAAAATTGTTCCATCTTAAAATACATCATGGCATGGTGCGATGGTACTTTTCAGAAGTGGAACTGCTTCTACTAACCCAGACTTGGGACTGACCCATTGTCACTGTGTAGTTATAAACAAAAAAGAGGGTAAAAACCCTCACCTGTTTAATAAGCACATGTGCTCATTTTGGCTGGGATAGAGTTAATTTTCTTCATAGTAGCTAGTATGGGTCTATGTTTTGGATTTGCAGCCAGAACACTCCTGACAACACACCAATGTTTTAGCTGTTCCTGAGCAGTGCTTACACAGAGTCAAGGCCTTTTCTGCTTCTCACCCCATCCCACCAGCGTGTGGGCTGGAGGGGCACAAGTTGTTGGGAGGGGACACAGCTGGGACAGCTGACCCCAACTGACCGAAGGGATATCCCACACCATATGGCATCATGCTCAGCACCTGAAGCTGGGGAAGACGAAGGAAGGGGGGAATGTTCAGAGTGATGGCGTTTGTCTTCCCAAGTAACCGTTACATGTGATGGAGCCCTGCTTTCCCGGAGATGGCTGAACACCTGCCTGCCCATGGGAAGGAGCGAATGAATTCCTTGTTTTGCTTTGCTTGTGTGCGCGGCTTTTGCTTTACTTATTAAACTGTCATTATCTCAACCCACGAGTTTTTTCACTTTTACCCTTCTGATTCTCTTCCCCATCCCAGCCAGGGGGAGTGAGTGAGCAAGCGGCTCTGTGGGGCTCAGTTGCGGTCTGGGGTTAAACTGCAACAGTACCTAAGTTCTGTGGTGCTCAAGGGAAAAGTGGGTAGGTTCCACTCCTCTTGACTATATCTATACAACTTGCAACTAGTTGCAACTGTACAGTACTGTACTAGGATGGTCATATACGCAGACTGGTAAGCAGTATAGATCTATCACAAACAGATATGCAGAGGTAAGTCCTTCTATGATGAAGTGGGACCAAATATTAGATTATTTTGGTCTTGAATTTATGTGATGAGTTTTATTCTAACCTATAGCTATCAGTGAGCAAATCAGATTAAATACTAGTTAACAAGTTCTATGAAATTCTTTACGTAAATTATTCAGTAATATTTTTCTTACTTTTGCCAAATTTAGAGAGATGGTAGAACAATTAGTAAATTATTCAGAGACAGATTAATCTCTTTTCCAGTTCACTGGCACTAAAACATTCTAGACTGTATGCAGAGTGTGATATTCATTAGCACAATATCCTAAGTTATTTGTAAGTTAAACCAACATCTGAAAATTTTGATGAATCATGTTTAAATTGACAGTATTATAAAAGAGATCCCTGCAACTCAAAATGTCAGGATTATGAAAACAGAAATCCTTCTTCTTTAATCAGTAGGAAAGCTAACTCTGTCATTAAATCTTAAGTAATTAATTGTGTCGTCTATTCTTTACTGGACAATATCTTGAATAGTCTACAGGCTGGCCTTGATATGGACACCTAATTTTTAGACATCTAATATTGGGTAAGAAAAATTTTGTCAGATACTTTGGAATCACTGAGCTGCATAAACTCATAGTTAAATGAATAGTCTTCATTATGAATAATCCAATAGTGTCTTAAAAATCCACATAAACTGAGATTTTCAAAAGCCCACAATATTGACCTAACTCTGCCCTCATTAAAGTCAATGGGAGCATTGAAGAAGTAGAAAGAGAGGGGTAATTTGAAAGCATCTGACATGGCAAACTTGGCAACTTCAGCTCAGGACCCAGTACTTTAAAAAGTCTGACCCTCTGTCATAAATCCTCAAACTTATATTTGTTAGCTATTTCAATGCATTTCCAAAGTATGAAAGTGAGTTGCATAGGTAAAACTACTTTGGATCTATATGTTTACTTTGAATAGTTTCAGAGATATAAGCTAAACAAAAAAGCAGTTGTTTCTTTTTCCCCAGTAATAACACCTTTGCAAGACACTGTTAGAAGTAGTCTTACATCTCTGTCAGCATTGTATTTCACTAGTTTAGCTAATATTAGAGCTTAAATCTTGTAGACTAAATTCAGGTAACGTGTGCTTTAATGCTAAGTTTAACATCACCATGAGCCTGTATTCAGAGCAAAAAGGACTATACCAATTGCTTCTTGTGCAATTTATTCCTGCCAGGGCAAGACTAATGTGTCCAAAATGAAGGACAATGAGGTCACAGAAAGTATTGTTAAATCCAACAAACAAATTTTGATCAGCAACATTTTCTGCTACAGCTGAAAATGTATATGAATTTTACTATATATTTTTGTCATTTCTACCATATTCTATCATATTACATGTTCTATCATAATGAGAATTAATTCTGTCATCTTTGGGGACACCACAACATGGGCACTCAAACTTTACCATTATATTTCCCCTATTCAAATTTAGCATAATAGGCATGTATCCAGCTACAGTATATAACCAGAAAGGGACCTTCTGTGTCTGCCTTCAGAAAAAAAAAAAAAAACCAACAACAAAAAACCCCAAACAGTTCTGCAGCAGCAACTGATAAAAAGAGAGTACTCTTTTAAATGATCAAAACGAAAAATTCCTCTGCAAATGCAGACATGCAGCAGCTGCAGTTCTAGCATAGTATTACAGTCCCCTGTTTATAACCAAACACATTGACATTCAATAAACAGTGCTGCATAAAATTTCATCTCCCTGTGGGGAAAATTTACACGTACTTTATTATTCCTTTGGAATATTTTAAATGAGAAAAAAATGAAGATAAACTGCAGTTGACCCTAGGCATTATAAAAGCCATTAAGGCTCTCGCTCTGTTAGGCCCATCTGTTGCTTTTCAGGCCAGTTATTCATTAACCTTATTAGCAACAGCCCCTATAGCCTTGAGTTGACATTTCCCTGGTTAATATGGAAAGACCATTTCCTAGCACACATGAAGAAGCTGATTAAAGAATTGGTATGAATTGTCCAATAGATGCAGCAGGACAGAGCAGCAACTGGTCTGTTTTCACAAATCCGACATGAAATTCCTTACTCTGGGCTTCTAGGGTATTGTAGTGTTCTTGTATATTAATATGTAGCTTTGCACTGCTACTGACCTAATCAAAATGGCAGAAAATCTGTCTTCCTGGCATCAGTAATAATCTTTATCTGTTGCAGCAATATAAA
>WEKW01031445.1:33713-52415 GCA_013389905.1 Sula dactylatra | reverse complement strand
GTGGAAAGTCAGGATAATTTATAGAGGTGCTCTATTCTTCCTGGCTGGTTTATTTAGTTAGGACTAAGCCTTTTAGGATTTTAAGGCTAAAATTAAGACTGTCCTTCCTAAAACCACCCAATTCAGAAATGTAAAAATAAGACCTGACCTACAAAAATGACTACAATTACTGTAAGTAGAATGTGCTGGAAAACATACAGCTGCCCACATCTCCTTTACTTCAAGGATATATTTGTCAGGTATTCTACATCTGTTAATCATTATGTGTCTTTTCTTGTGAAGTTATGTCTGTCTACCACACCTGTCCTAAACCTGCATNAACAGTTATAAATGGTATGGATCTTATCCAGAATCCAGGGAAATCAACAGAAAGACTAGCAGAAACTTTTTTGTATATGGAGTGGACTGAGTGTTTTGCATAAGGGCATTTGTCACTGATAATATTACCTGTGTACACCTCCTCTCATTGTCATCACTGGGATAATCTCTCGCAGTTCAGTGTCTTGACTTAAACACACCTGAGGACTGAGCCTGCACCTTTATTCCCTCAAAGAAATGCTGATATTCACAAGTGTTAAGTAACCAAAATGTCACGTCACAAGAGCTATTTAAAAATGGTGCTTTAACACAAAAAGGAAAAGCAGTTTCTATTGGAATTACTACCAATAATAGAAAAATCTTAAAGATGCAGTTCAAATTTGATAAGCACCTCAAAGTTTGGATGCCTATCTGAAAGTTGTTGCCTAAAAAATCTGAATGATTTGCATCTCAGCTCAGTTTAGCTGGGAAGTTTAGGAAAAGAATCTGTTTCTTGAGGCATGGCTAATAGATACAACTGAGGACACTCAAATATAAACATTAAGTCTAAGGTACGAAAAAAAGAAAAAGAAGAAAAAGAACCAAAGTTCTTCAGACCTCAGAAACATATTTACTTCAGATTTGATTCAGGAAATAGGTTAAGGAAATGATTGACACTTATTTTATATAATCACTTTTAGTTGTTAATATCATTTTGGTTGTTAATATTGAAAAAAACCTACAACACATTAAAAAACTTGTAAGTGAGACACAGAGGGAGACAAAATAACAGGTTTTGTCTACTCCTGTGCCTTCATTCCTGTGCAATGCGCTGAGCTGCAAGCTGAAGCTCTGTAATAGAAAAACTTTCCCAGTTCTGGTGCAACAGATGTTTTCGCAAGTGCGTCAACTCCCAGAGAAGCAAAGCTGGAGATAACTATAAAAGCTCCCTCATCCTAATGGAACAGCGCATTACCCAGCAATCACAAAGCAGCCTTTATGTGAGATTTCATATAAAAATATAAGGTACCAAAAAAAGAAGTTTCACACCTTGGAAGCTACTTTTTTTCAATGCAATTATTTCTTTTTTTTTCCTGCATATGCAGCTCTTCCAGCTTATGTGGCTGTGACAGTACATTTATCAATTTGCTGGCATGAAGTTTGTGATTTCCCTTAACTTGCATAATGCCACCTCACAACTCAGTTCCGAATTCAAAACAAGATTTCTTTTACAAAGCCCTGTGCATACAGAAGAAAAGGCTCTGTGCCTTATCCTTTATAACTGAATAAAGATAAAATGTAGAAAGTGTGAGAAAAATAAACATTCTTATTCCCATTTTTAGGTGAAATTTTCTTCTTGTTCTTCCACAATCCTTGGCTCTCCACCAGAGTGAGGCCAACCATAAAATACCACCCAAGTAATTCTTGTTAGTGCCGGTAAGAATTACCTAGGCAAGTATTAAAGAAGAATACTGCATGGGTTTTTTTCCTGGACAATTAGAAGAATAAGTAATCTGCTAATTTCTACCAAAAAATGAAAGAAAACCACAGAGATCATGGTTCCATTTTAAAACAATTGTTCACAGAATTTTTACTCTACTGCAATGTGGTTATTTTCTTTGGGGCATTGGAAGTTCACCTCATATCCAGCAGAATTTAATACGTATTTCTTAAATAATCTATCTGAATGCATATTACTCAAATACCAAAAAAGCTCATTCCATCTAGAAAAAGAGGAGGGCATGTCTCTCAATTTTACAGAAATTGAAGAGATGGACTGTCAAGGTTTTAAATGTGCAGAGAGCAGGTGAGTTTGTACTGCTGAAAGCAAAAAAGCATCCCAATAACAACGGTAAAGCCCTTCTTGTGAGCTAAGTTATGTAAATTGAAGAATGCCCTCACTGTCAGCAGGTATATTATTTCGAAGAAGACAGACAACTGTGTTAATCTCCCTTCTGCTTAATCCCTGTGTCTCCACAAATCATCATGTCGACAGTTTAAACAGATTTAGATGTGACTGAAATCAAGAAAAGAAGATAGTCTCAAGATGATGGGGCTGACGCAGGCCTCCAAGAGGTAATTTTGTTTGTGGTAGAGAGAGAGCGCGGGAGAGAGAGTAAATCTAACAAATCTAACAAAGCAGCCCTCTGGCCCAGCCCTGAGGATCAAATCCAATTCTACCAAGATACACATTAAGCCCTGTCTATCACAGCTTTGCCCTTGAAAAGACAAATAATGATGAGATTCACCTCGTTGTGCTTGTCTCTGGAGAGAGGAGACAGAAGACATTTAAGGAACCTGCACTATTGCTCACTCTGAATACCCTTTATTATTTGATTCATATTATCTTAGAGTGGAGGTAAAAAAAAAAAAGTTAACTCTGTTAGTTTAACCACTTGCTGTCCCTTAAGTAAGAAGCAATAATCACCAGACTAATGGAAGGAGTCAGTAATCGAGAAAGTGGTGGTCAGTGGAACAGTGGCTCATGCATTATGCATCTTGGCCAAATTATTTGCTGCGAACTGCAGCTTTTGTACTTCTTCTTTTAGGTGAAAAGGACCAATTTCTACTTACTGCTCTACTGAAAGTCATTGTGGAAAATGTTCTCAAAAGACTGCTGTGAACTGAAAAAAAACCCCAGTACAACTTTGAATATTTAATTTAATCATTTTCTGATAGTATAAAAGTTAGATTCACTCATATTACTTCTGTGCCTGGACTCCATCAAAAACAGTCCTTTAGCACTATTTTTCAGAACTTGATAGTCAAGTTGTAGATGAAAGAAGTCCTTTTTCAATAAGGATTACTAGCATGTCATTCTTGATATTTTTAAAACAGAAATTCTATCATTTAATCACTTTAGCTTTAACTCTTATCTGATCAAATTAGTATTTGCAAGACTACACCTAAAATAAAAACAGTCTTTGGAATAATCTTCAATGCAAAGAAAATTATAATCACTTAGGTGGTCTGCATGATCACAGCTTGCAATTCTGCGTCTTAGAAGAAAACCAGAAAATTAATTAGTTAACGTTAATGATACTTTTTGAAGGTGAATAGCTGTGTGAAAGTGCTAAGAATTTTACAGTTATTAGGTAGCACAATTAACCACTACTCACAATTAAAAAAAATGAAGTAATATAATTGAACTAAAGGGGATGCCACTGTTTGCAATTCTTTGGGCCAGCTCCTCAGAGTCTAGCTGATGGGTGCAGGGGAAAGCAAAAGAAAATCTGGGCAGATCCTCAGCACACAAGACTGCAGGGCCATTTGGGAATGACTGAAACGGTGCAGGCTTCTACATCCAGCAGTGGCCGGGAGCCATCCTTCAGCTGGGGAGTGCAAGAGCAAAATCCTCTCTGACCCCTTCTGCCACTAAGTACTGTTGCCTTACTGTCCCTTGCTGTGGGATCTCTCCTACCTGAAGAGAGGCACATAGAGGGAAGAGGTGGGGACACCTCACAATATGGGAAATGGAGCTTGTGTTTGTATTCTCTTTGGACCATTTGTAGTCTCCTCTGAAACCTTCTTACTCAACATCAGCCAAAGTTATTTCTGAGAAAGACTTCTGGTTTTGACAAATTAGCTTTTTAATGTCAAAAAAATACTTTGTCAAAATGGCTCTGACCTATTCTAGATGCAGTAGTTCACTCCCTGGACCTTGAAGGTGCCTCTTTTGGAAGGCACTGCCTCTTCTCAGACAATTATTATGCTGTATTTTAACACTTTTATCTGTTTGTAGCTATCCATTCATTGTGTCCTTTGGAACGTTTTCATGTTATTCAAACATGGTACTATGTGGCAATTGCCACCTAGAGATTTATTTTATATGGTTTAAATTGAGTTTACAACATCTGCTATAGTTTTTATTCTCAGCCAAGTTTCTTTACTTCATGAAATACAATTTTTTAGTTTCTTAAATGATTTGAAAACATAGGAATGAAAGAGCTAAGGAAGTATGAGATATAGTATTCAAATTACATATAATAATATTAGCATATAATTCAGCCAGAATGAATTGACAAATTTAGATTCCCCTTCTACATTGTGAGCCACCTTTCCTGGAACTCTTCATAATTCAGATGTATTAGAAGAGACCTTAACTGTTGTATTTTATGGACTGTTGAATATTCATATTTTCAACTATACATTTTATTAAGATTGCTCAAAGGAGCTACGTAGTGAAATTTTTATTCACTGATTGCTTCATTGTTCATGAAGAATTGCTTGTGTTTGCAAAATCAGAAATGAGCTTCTACTAGTACTTCCTCATCACTTTTAAAATTTGCTTCAGGAAAACACATTGTTCAGTGAACTACTTTGCCTGAATACCTGCAACAATACTCCAACATTATTGTGCAGGTGAAAAGCAATTCCTGATGGCAAGTTTAAACTAATTCTTTGTCGTGGCCACCTTGAACTTTTACTGATTTTTTTGTGTGAATACTTAATAGAAGTTTATAGTTTTTTAATTGGATTTCTTTCAAAAAGTGTGAAAGTTATGAATGATTGTGCATATGTGTTTAGTGGTCCAATGTTTCACTCATTGCACACACAAAGGGCACTGAAAGTGAGCAAGGAGCAAAGTTGCAGGCTCCTTAAAATGAAAAAAATCACCCTGGCAAGGGGACTAGCATTTGTAAAGATCTAGGTAATTTAGTGATAATTAAACACAGTAAGAGGAGTAGTCTCAAAGTTAATTACATAACTGGAAACACAGAAGAAAGCTGTGACAGCCCTTATGGTCTGAGCTACTTCTCTAAAGGAATTGTCTCTGCAGAGATACCTAGTGCTCTGTACTGTGCTGGGAAACAATTAAGAGTGGTGGCCACCTTATATTGCCTGTGGTAAATGCAACCTCTTTGGAGACTAAAGAACAGAAAGGTGGATGTCTGCAGTGGCTGAGCCATCATGAACATTATAGCACCAAACAGCTACACTTTATAATGGTAGCGCTTGACAAGAATGCCTTTTTAGGGTCATTAGACATCTTGTTTGCCCAGGTGCTACATTTATAACTGGATGCCAGGTGTGAAAAGATTAACAATGCATCTTTCCAAATGCAAATAATAAAGGAGCGGTCTCTAGCTCAGGGCCAAGATGCAAAAGCACAGCACAGTCATGAAATCTGATCAGTCACTGTTCGTGCTGCCTGTTCAGCCCTGAAAACTGATCTTCATGACAGTGAGCACAAGGGCTGTGACAAGGGGAATGTGTGTACTCCATATAATCTCGTGGCACAGTCAGGCCCATTCTGAGTAGCAATAAGAGATTTTGAACACTTCTGCCAACCTTTATGCGAGGCTAACAAAGTACTGCATTCACTGAAGAAGGAGGATCAGAAGGATTTTACCAAAAGGAAAAAATATTTTAAAGAACACCTTGCTTAAATAGAGATAATATTCATATGTCACCCAGGTGAGATCACAACCAAATAATATATATGTCACCATCTTAATTTCATGACTTTGCATTATTAGATATTCCAGTGCAATTCTAGCCTAACAGGTAAGAAAAAATAAAGGCAGTAGGCTGGATATTACAGTATCAAGCCTTGCAGTTAAATTCCTTGCTACTGCCCTTGCCTCGCACTGACTTCTCTGGAGTAGTTGTATTTTATGTACTAAGTGGAGCTATGTGCTAGCTGAAATACAACTTGTAGTGCCTTGGGCCTGAATTGCTTTATATCTTATGAAAATGTTAATTGCTTAGTAGCTATCTTCTTTCATTTTTTAATTAAACATTTTCCTAGGAAAATTTTTAGACTTGTAGTGTGCCATGCATTGAATCTTTTTAAATAACCTTCTTGAACTAAAAGAAATACAGTCTTTCTGGCTTTTTCCCTTTTCTTATATTTCTAGATTTTATTTCTTTGTTCTGCTATCTAGACAGTACTAATGAACACAAAGAATCATCTTAAAGCTTTTCTGTTCAGTCTGATTTTTGGCTGAACTTTATTATGATGTTTATATTGTTCATTCTTGTTCTGGTTATGCAAATATCTTTATATAAGCAAACTTTAATGAAAGCAAGCCTGTTTCCAGTCTCCCTGTGAAGTCTTCATTTTTTTATTCATTATAACATAGTGTCTGAGAGAAAAAGAAGTGACTGCTATCTAGAAAACCAAATATAGAGTGCAATGAGTATGCCACAATTTACTGTGGAGGCTTTTCTGGTTTTGACAACTGACACAACTAATTGTAGAGTGCAGAACCCTCTCCCCTCCCATCAAAGTCCAGGTGCTCCACTTAAAAAATTCAAATTTCAGAGAAGTCAAAATCAAACTTCAGAGAAGTCACTGCTTCTTCCAAGCTGCATGCACAAATGTAACCAAACCATACACATGCACTCCAGGAAGGTATTTGGTGTAGCATGTTCCTCTGGCATTTGCGAGTTTAATCCTCCCAAGGCTAAGCACACAAACCATCATCCTGAGAAGTCAACTTATGCTACAGATGGGAAAAATTATGCCAGCACGTTCATATGCAATAACATTCCCCAGAAGAAACAGGATCTGAGTAGAAGGCGAGAATATGACTTCCACTTAAAAAAATGCTTAAGATAGGAATTGTCAAGTTTCCTTTTTCTGATCCTTCCAGCACCTCTAAAGCACTGCACTGAAAACTTTGCTCACTAGCATGACACAGAAATGCGAAAGGAGGCTGACATCCCCGATTATCCCATAAACAGAGGTTTTCTGCACTAACCACGATATGTAGCAACAACAGCCCAGTTCAGTTTCATAAAGTTCATGAGATTAAGGAGAAAGGGTTCTTTCCTCTTGTATATGATAGCAAAGACCTAACTTAATATCTTCGTGATCACATTGTAAGTCTTTGTAAAGTGATAGGAGTAACTGCAGCTGATTAGTGTTCTTGATGTAATGTTCTTAGACTACTGTAAGGCCTTTGACTTAACACATATTCCTTACAAAATTAGAGCAACACAAAACCAATATGAAACCTATCAAAGGATTAAAACTGGCTGATAATTTCATAAATGGGTATGAGCAGCTCCCACCTTCAAGAATCTGCCTCACTTGCTAGTTGTTTGGTTCCCTTGGTTCTTTCTATAAGCAGGAGGGAGAAAGAAAGAAAACTTCTTCAAAAGGCAAAAATGTAACTTGGATCAGAAATAGACTTGGAAAGAACCCACTACCACAATTCTGTAAGGAACTTTGGGAGATTGGTAGCTGAGATAACTAAAGTTGCAATCCCCCAGACACAAAAGGTAAAATAAATATCATCATTTGCATCAGGAGTTGAGAGCAGTTAGTTTTTGAATATATGTTTTATGATATATCTGTGATTACACAGAAGTAAGTACTTCTACAGAACATAATTTATTTTACTTCTAGAGGAAATAACAGTGCGTGTGAAAGGCAAACAATAAGGACAGATCACTAACACTAAAGTTAGATCACTTGCTAAAATGAACACCAGTGTAAACACTCAGTATGGCTAAATGCAGCCATAGTCACAGAACAGAAGAGTCTGTCTCCTGTTGCTTACCTGAGGACATAGGCATTAAGAGACCTAATCAGCTAAACAGAACCTCCAAATGAAACAACTTGGTCAAAACCTGTCACATAAAACCTGTTAGAATAAACAGGTTGTTTATTTGGAATAGGTAAGATACCTGTACTTCTGTACTTGGCAGTGGTGCAAACACCTACTTGGATATCATGTTGACCAGCTCCAAGGTCTGCAAAATTACAAGGGTGTTAATAGTGTAGAAAATGTTTATAGAAGATCTTCTGAGCAGAAAATACTTCTCACGATACATGTCCTTCAGTAACTAGTTAATTTAGTCTGCCTTAATAGAGGGAAGTTTAGAGGATTGCATGCCCAAATTCTCTGTACCTACATGACAAACAGGCACTTCATAATAGAAGATTCATCAGTCCAACAGGTAATTCTGTAACGAGATCAAATGATCTAGATGAAGCAAGCCAAATTCAGATCAACTATAAAGCACTAAATATAAAGTTTAATAAAACATTAAAATAATTTGCTACTGATTATGGCAGACATCTCTGGAAACACTTTCAACAAGATTGGTTATTTTTCTAAATGGAACACTCTTGTTTATATGGGAATTAATTCAAAAATCTCTGATGGACTGTGTTATGCAGGAGGTCACAGTAAATGATCACAATGGTTCCTTCTGGCTTTTATAATCTACGAATCTCTGAACTTGGTTCAATAAAATGAGTACAGCTGCCTAGCTGCAGACCAGATAATGGACTAAGCTTCTCCTCTTCCTGCCATTTATATGTAAGCTCATATTCAAAACTCACAGCAAACCATCCACTGAAATAAATTAATATTAATCTCAGTACAGGTGGCTGGTGCATAACTCTGAAAAATCTATGTTGACTACTTTACGTTTAGGCATCTTGGGCCAGAATTAAAAGAAGATTTAAGTACTTAAAGAGGCAGTCTTCAGGGATAGAACTTAGCTCACCAATGACTGGTAGTTGGTTCCAAACTCAAGAAATTCACATAAGCTTTCTCTCCAAACATACAAGAGATGTGGGCATTCCAGTGAGGTAACTACAAATCCCAGGCTAGGTGTCCAGCACAGTTGGGATGATTCACTGCTTGGTGGTGCCTTTCTTCCTTGCTGACTGTGGTGTACCATAAATGACTTGCATAGACTAAGCACCCAACTTTCAGACAGCTAGGCGGACTAAATCTGAGAGTATGTGATTAAGGGTAAAATTCTCATTCACGCCCTTAACAGCTGCCTAACACTGGTGTTGCAAATAAAAATATGTATACATATATCAGCCAGAAAATTAGAGACCATTAAGATAGAAACATTTAAAAGACTGATAAACCATGCCAGTTTCAAACTTCTGAACAACACTTAAAAAGATTGCCACTCATTAAAAATACCCCTTCCCAGTGGTTACTTCTTACGCACTATCAACCATTATCAGTTTATATTCAAATCATTCAGTCCTTAACAATCATATCCTAAATTAGCTGTGAGTACACTGAACTGACGCAGTACAGTTAGATGGCTGACAGCTATGGGCCTTGATAGCCTTAGCCATCTAGACTGGGATGACCAGGTCTAAGAGCTCTTCAACAATCATCAAATACCTATTAGGATTTTAATACGCATAAGGCTTAAGATATTGCAAAAAGTATTAAATTGAAAGCACTTGACCCAGAATTTTTGTAAAAAATAACTGTTACTTATTGTAATGTTAAGTTTTACTTTTGCTACACTCAAAATACCCATAGAAGCAAAAATGAGACACCCCCATATGTGGAGCCAGGAATTTAATTTTAGACTAAATAGACTCTTAACAAGTTTGATTCTAGTGACAAGGGTCCCTTCCTCACCTGTAGCAAGGTAGATATAATTTTACCTTACCTAGTACAGGGTCACAAGCTCTGCCCTGAGCTGAGAGCACAGGTCTTAGGGCTGGCCTGAGCTCGCCTTGGCCAGAGCTGGGCCCAGGTGGTTACAGCTCCTGCCTCGGGGCCAAGTGCCTGTTGCCTCCCTGCCTGAGCTTGAGCTCTGCCAGTGTCTCCGTGGCAAGGGTCTGGCAAACCCAGGGGGTCACTGCCCAGCAAAGAGCCTCTGGGCAAGGCTGAGCCTGGGGAGGCTGTGGGGTCACGCTCATACTCAGCTGGGATCAGCCAGAAGGCAGCAGCCCCAGGCAAGGAAACATAAAAATGAGCCCAAGTAGACCCCGGTACTGAAGATGAAGGGACCCCCACCAGCAGCACTGCATTTCTCCCAGGGAAAGACTCAGGATGTCAATGACTCACTATGACAGCCCAGCACCACTAGGCTGGAGGGGGGATTGGCCTTATGAGCTGGACGGACACCAGGAGGGTGAGCACAGCACCAGCAAAAAGGGGTAGACATTAGACAGACTTTATTTTAATAATAATTTTAAGGATATTATTAACACTGAGACATTTCTGTATTAATTTGGACTGTTAGTGCTAATATTATTGTAACTGGCTTAATGACAACTGTTTCCTGTATTTTTATTAAATTGTTAAGATTTTAATTAAGCTAAAAGTTAATTCTTTCCTCTACATATGAAGTGCCCATTTTCGCTCACAAGAAGATTTTGAGTTTACCACTTCTGTCAACTTAAATTTCTTCAACTACAGATTCATGCAGAAAGACATGATTCCTCAGTGACGTATTGTTATGGTGAAGATGAAAAAGAAGCTGAAAAATCAGCCTGTTTATTGGTTACTGTAAGAAAACTGTCCTGCAAAACAACCTTCAATTAAACAAAAAATATCAGTTTTGTTAAAAGCCTGAGTAAGCACCAGATTATAGCACCTAGGCAGGTCCAGTCAGTTTATTCCTCTCTCGTGTGTGTTTCTTGATTTGTAGATAATTTCATTTGCAATGTAAATTCCAATTCATCTGCTATTGGTCTAAGGCCTATTAAAATAATTAGGAGACTTTCTACTGACTTCAGTTACCTTTGAATTACTCTTTAGGTCTTAACTCTATCTTCAAAGGACGCCAAAACCAAGAGGTTATTTAAACAAATGTTCCAGCTTTCTGCAGTTACTACATGGTATTGCTTTATGTTGAACCAGATAAGCAAAAGCTTCCCAAATAGATGGTTTACATGTACCAGCACAGGTGCTATCACCAATCCATTCCTGCTTGTTTAAAGATCTGGCTGTAGGGGTGAAATTCCTTCTAGATACAGTTTGGTTGTCAGCAATCACAACAGCTATTCTGCTAAACAGAAAGGTGTCTCATTTCTGCAATACATGTGAGAGTCATGGAAGTTAAACTTTGGAGAGCAATTAAAGTTGTGGTATACTGACTACTTTAAATTCAAAACCATAAAACTCAAGTCTATCCAGTATGATCTGCTGTGACCCTGCAGCAATCAAATGAGAAATCAAGAATGACTAATGGATCTTTGAAGGCTGTAGAAGGACAAAAGTGTATGAGTACAGATGTGTGTTCCACCTTTTCTGGTGAGTTAGAAGACAGTTGTTAATTGGCATGATGAAGGAAAGGAGTAGCCAGCTGAACTAGAGGAAAGAGAGGAATCAACTCAGCATTAGCCGTATCAACTTCACAACGGCAGCTGATGCCGATGAAGACAGAGTCAAGATAAATAGGAAAGCATATGGTCATCTCAAGAAAGAAAGCATAAGACAAGATAAGGAATGTGGTAAAGACACATCCCCCAAAAATGGTACAGCCTAACTGACAATCTTGAGGTTCAGTTTTGCGTACAAATAACCTGAGAAATCATAGAAACTTTTAAAACCAGCTGAAGAAACAACATCTCTAGGCACTAATTTGAAATGTGAATGACATGCTGATAGATCAAATCCTTTCAGTTCTGGTCACTTTTCACAGACTTAGTCAAAAAAGGAGTAGAATCAACTTTTCACATTCACTTTTCTAATGATATTGGATCACTAATGAGAAAAAGTAAAAGCAGAAAACCATGCAGAGTCTATGGCTTTTCCCACACTATAGGAAACTGCTCTTAAACTGGATGAGTGAATGGGTGGGTGGATGGATGAATGGATGGAAAGAGAAACAAAGATAACGTGTGTGTGCATAAGTATATACACACAGCTTTCATGTGTATAGAAGTGTGTGTGTGTGTATGTGTGTATATATATATAAATATCAAAAAGTGTATTTGCTACAGATGAAGCTTAGTTCAGGCAGACACCCTGGGAATGCATTCAGAAAGAAAAAGGAAAAAAAATAAAAGGGCTCCAATGAGAACAATTTTGAGCACCCTGAAGTTAGCTGACAAACATCCATTTCAAACAGATTCAAACACTGCGGCATGTAAGAATGGTAGACAGTTGCGGAAAACAAAGCAGTTTCCAGTGGTAAGAAAATCTGATGCTGTGCAGTAGCTAAGGTAACATTTTTGAATTTAAGAATCAAAACAAAGAACTTAAAAAAAAAAACAGAAATGAAATAGATGCAGTACAGCATACACAGCTTATTAAGTCAGTCACAACATTTCTGTTTTATGCTGCTATTTTAACCACAGATTTCTGGTTTTTAAACAAAGATAAACAAAGCTCCTGATCTCATGCAGGGTTAGCCTAGATTTTAAATTTTGATAGAAGCAGTTTCATATGTTAGAGAAAACTCAATATATGGAAAATAGATTGTTTTTCTTCAGTGATTATTTTATTCCACAGATCACGGAGTTGCTAAAGGCAGTGGGACGCTCCCCTGTGGTGCTTTTTGCTTGGTATTTGTCAAGTGAGTTGCAGAGTTGTTCATCCGGTACTAATAAACAATCTCATTAATGCTGTCTGAGCCCTGCTGCCTGCTCCAGCAAATCTGTCCAAACCTTCATAGACTAGTCACCTTTACTGCAATACACTCTCTCCCTTGTGTACAGGGTGAACTCCTCCTCCCTGCTGCATTCCTTATCTCTCCAACTATCTCTTCATGGTCCCAGTCATTAAATTAACAGAAAAAGAATGATGTAGAGAAACTGACATACCAATTTAACAGGTGTATATTGCTTTCACAAATTACAATACACTAAGTAACACAAAGCATATGATCCAGGGGACTGATAATTTTTCATCCCTCTATTATTCATGGACCTCTTTTTCCTCAATGCAACAGTCCATTAAAGCTGGAGAGAAAGCTAATTTACAAGCAAGGTTTCAAAACCTGTTTAAGGGTACCTCAGATCTCAGTCTTCTTGGAAAAATCACATTAGTTTGCTCTGCTAGAGCTTAGAGTCCCTCCAAAAGCAACTAAAATCTCAAGACTCATTCCTATTGTCTGATTAGACACTCCTGAACCTGGCAAAACCTCGCCCATGTGGACAACATGTGTGTGGTGGGTCCCCAGGAATTTCTGCTCCAGGTAGAAGGTGAAATAATTAATACTTTTCTTGAGAAGGTCCCTTAACCACAGAAGCATCTAAGGATTTTTCTATCTCTAAACAGAGATAAGTAGATAGCCAATTATGTTTTTCTAACAGAAACCTTTTTCCTTTGAGACTTTAAAAACTTTAGCTTCCCTTTTTCTTATTCAGTTATTGTTTTCACTGTATGTAGAGTCTTTATAAGGTATGTGTGCAATAGGTTTACAGTTCAAAAAAATATTTATCTGAGTTATGAGGAGAGGAACCATTAATGACAAAATGACAAGCAAGACTACCCTTATAAGAGAAGCTCTGCAGATGTAAATGTATCGAAAAAAGTGTTCAGAGCATCTATAAAATGCAAATATAAGATCTGAAGGCTCTGAATCCTCCAGAGTGAATGAACTCAATAAAAGAAACATGAAGATAACAAGAGGTCATTACAGAGAATGTTCCTATACAGCCAGAAATCTCAACTCCTGTTTTGAGAGCTGACCTACACACAAAACATCCAGGTGACAGATTTCTTTGGGATCAGGGGAAGGCATTCATGTGTGTACATGTCACATCATCCCTCTGCTCAGCCCATCCAGGTACTGAAATTTCAGGCTCCTCTCTTACAAAACTATGATGACAGAGAGTCACTCCTTTCTGACTGAGCTAGAGTGAATTCACAAAAGGTGATAGCTCTTTCTAAGGGAATAGGAAAATAGCTATTTAATGAGGAGCTGGGTAGCATAGTTTTCCCTTCAAACCTTGCTCACAGTATCCAGGGCATCTGGAATTTTGCAGTCTTGCCCAGAATTATTCATGCACATCAAGAAATCTCATTTACTTTATTCTTTGTAAAATATGCCTGGCAATTTACTAATGTCAAAAGGAGGAAAGAAAGAAAATTCTTTACCATTAGATTTAGATGCTGCTTCAGAACTGACAAGCAGAGATTTAAAAGTGGGATGAGTTCCGTTAATGCCATTTCATAAACTTTTCTCCTGCATTCTCATCTGAAACTCTGCATCCTGCCCAGCACAGCAAACCAAACAGCTGTCATATGAGAGTGACACTTAGTCACTGCCGTGCCTGGATCCACCATTCAAGGTGGGTGAAATAGGAAAGGCCTCATATTCTGCTGTCCCTGCTTTCTAACATCAATTTTTTACTAAAAATATGTTAAACGTAAACAGTTTTTCAATATAGTTGCGTTTTAAAGAAGTAACCACAAGTGTAAATGTTTTCTGTAATAAGTTCTTAATGAATATATGTCTCCTTGACATAGAAGAGAATAATTTTAGTGAAATCTGAAATAGTTCTTCAATGCCTAAACTTCATCATGATATGAATTCACATGCATAAAAAGTCCATGAAGCACATGATGAACCCCTGGAAAACAATCCAATACATCCTGAATTCTTAACTGAATTAGATACTTCTGGTATGATTTGGTGATTAGCTGACCTTTTTTGTTAGATACATACATCACCATATCATGGAACATAATGAAGATGGTACCTTTAGCTACAAGGGATACCATCTACAAAGCAAACAATAAATATATCTTTAAAAAGTTTGCTCTTGAGGTGTTGGTTTCAATTGTCTCTATATGCAAAAGAGAACATTGCAGCAGGGCTTAATAAAACTCAGGTTTGCTTTTTATTTTATGGAATTTTTAGCCATGAAGCTGAAATAATCCTGATGCATGGTTATGCTGAATAACCAGATAGTCAGCTGGGTCATTTCAATAAAGCCTAATCAATAACAACCTATCAAAAGGAGACAGAAATTAAGAAACAGATTTTCATCAAATAAAACCAATTTATCCCTCACACAATGTTCTTGTTATTGCCATTGTCCATTTTCTCTCTTACCATTCCTGCTCATTTTGCCAAATCCAATTCTGCTTTATTTGATTTCTTCTCCTATTTCTATGTTTTGTCCTTTCTGGTTATTTTCCCCCTTGTTAAACATCATCTCTATTTTTCTTTTTTTTTTTTTTTATCTTTGCAATTCCAGTCTAAAGGACTTCCTACGCTCTTCATTTCTTTCCTATATAGTGATTCATTCAGTTTCTGCAATCTCCAGTCTAAAATTTCTACCCAATCTTGTATTCTGAACATGCACTCCAAGTATTTATTTTTCACTTTTTTTACCAAATTGCATTCACCCATGCTCATGCTACATTGTTCTGCTTCCTAATTTTTAATTCCAGTAGCCATTAGCAATATACCACAAATTTGTTGTTAAGATTCCAATCATTTCTTTCCTAAAAAAAAAAAAATTCTCAGATGAGGAAGTCAAATGTTTGGGATGATTAATATTAATGTTTTCAGCATGACTGAGCAACTGAGGGGAGGATTTCAAACATATCCTATTAAATATCAGCAATTTAGAAAAAAAAAGATCATATTCTCTACTTTTACATATGTGTAACTGCTTGCATTTCATTCAGTTCTCGATTTGCACATACATGACCTTGATGACTTCGAAAGATGCAGGTCTACACTCTGTATCAGTGCCCAACATGTGGCTCCCTGGTTTTGCAGTGACTGCCACATTTCAGTGAGGTGATGTGGGCAAAAGAGCTCAGGTCTGGAAGCAGTAGAACTACATCTGGGCAGTGCTACATCTGACTAAATAAACCCCATCTTCCTTGGATGATTGAGCTACAGAATAACGTAACTATGCTTCACTTCTTCTGGGTCCCAGGATCTCCTCTGATCTCTTTGACATGCTGGAAGGCTTACCTAAGCCAGGCATCTCTGTGCCCATGATGCAGTTGGGCTCTTAAGATGACAAAGGACAACCATTCTTGTGTTCTTCCATGGCAGTGTGGCTGATGGACTTTTGTAACCTGAAAAGAAGCAAATCTGAACCCATATCAATAACATTGCTGTAATTTTGCAATATTTTGATAATATTTCATTAGATGTTAAGTATTTTTTTTTCCACACTGTAACATGTATTTCCAGGGACCTGGAGAAATATGTGAACCCTAAAATAAGAATGTCTGTGTGACAAGGAAAGTATCAGAACTGTATTGAATTCCATCTGGAAAAATATCACTGAGATGTCAAGGCTTAAAAAATGTCTTAAAGAATCTGTAGGTGAAGAAAATTCACTAAGTTATCTTGATAAATACCTAAAATGCTTTAGTTGCCTATGAAAGGTTATCGACAAAGAAGCAGCACCTCACATTAACGCAGGCAGGAACTTTTATTAGCGAAAACAACTAACCGTTCTAATATGGACCATAACATTTTGGTGAATTCACCTCTAAGTTGCATACACAGGATGCATCAAACATCACAGAAATGTGCAGGGATCCCTTTTCTTCAAGAACTGATTATTGTGTTGTGCTGTACTGTACTGCTGCTTATGCTAAGTACTGTCTTATCATAAAACGGAAACGTAATTCTCATATTTGGTCTCCACTTTACATTTATGTTCAGCCAGTCTGGTTATCTGTCCTTGAGGTTTAGTTGTAAAATTTTGATGCAGAAGACTGATCTGTTTCTGGATAATATTCAAACTTCTGTGTCGACTCATCAGCCCCATCCAAGGGAAGTAGTATTATTTGCAACATCCTTCTATGTCAGGAAGCTAATCTAGCACATCAAACACAGGACTACCTCCCACGCTTGTGCTCCACCACAGTGTGGACTATCATGTAGTGCCTATCCAAGTGTAGTATACATGTTATGGCAACACAGCACTGCCCCGTAGGACAGGAGAATATCCCTAGTTTAGTACTGACTCACATGACAGCTGAGACCTTATTCACATAAAAGAAGCTCAACCACATAAATATTACTCTGTGTGGCAGCCAACATGCATCCCTGATACTGGAGTATTTACGTGAACCCACCATTCTTGTAATTATAGCACTTTGCAAACTCTATTGCATTTCTGTGGTGGATTGACCTTGATGGGCTGCCAACTGCCCATCTAGCTGCCCTCTCACTCCCCTGCATCGACAGGAAGCGGGGGGGAAATAAGATTAAACAGCTCATGGGTCAAGATAAAGACAGGGAGATCCCTTATCAATTGCCATCATGGGCAAAACATACTTGCCTTGGGGAAAATTAATTTCATTCATTGCCAATTAAAATAGATTTGGGTAGTGAGAAACAAAGACAAATTAAAACAACACCTTCTCCCCACACCTAAACATTTTTTCCCAGGCTCAACTTCATTCTTCATTGCCAATTCTTCTATCCATCCCCATCCCTCAAGTGGCACAGGGGAGATGGGGAACGGGGGCTTGTGGTCAGTCCATAACAGCTCCTCTCTGCCGCTCCTTATTCCTCACACATCTCCCTGCTGCAATGTGGGTCCTTCCATGAGCTACACTCCTTCAGGATAACCTGCTCCAATGTCTCACAGTCCCCCCTGCCCCAGGCACTGCTGGGGAATCTCCGCTCTGGCACCTGCAGCACCTCCTCCATCCCCTGATTCTTCTCTGACCTTGGCACTCACAGGGCTGTTTCTCACACTTTTTCCCCTCAGTCCTCACTGCCTGTGCAGCGTTTTGCCTTTTCTTAAATATGCTTTCCCAGAGGCGCCGCCACCGTGTCCGAGGGGCTCAGCCGTGCCCTGGGGCGGGCGGGCTGGAGGCGGCTGGAACCGGCCGTGTCCGGCACGGGGCAGCCCCAGCCGCTCCTCACAGAGGCCGCCTCGCAGCCCCCCACCCTGCCGCCAGCACCTGGGCACCTGCACCCAGCACAAGTATTTTTCATCACATGAGCCCTGTGGTGGAGGAATGTGCTATTTGCTAATGTCTAGATTTGAAAACAAAGACATGGACAGGTTAAATGAGTTGCCTAGATCTTAACTTTAGAGTGTGACAGAGCAACCTCAGCAGGTGATTACAGCTGGTTGTCAGCCAGAAATTTCTGTAGGGCCTCTCAGATGATGTGATTTACACTGCCTATGGCTGCGGACTGTGAGCAGCAGCCGCGTTAGTTCAGGGTTATGCACAAACACAGCTGGGCAGAATTTTCTTGACATTTATTCAACTATCTTTAGATGTTTTTGTCATTTTGTCCATGACCACAGAGAGATATACTTATTATTTGAAATGTTGCATTTTTACATTTTCATCCCTTTGATTTGTTTAGCTCACTACAAGGTCAGTAGAATGTTTTAGCTCAGTCCTGTTTCTTAGATGAAAAATACACCATGGTATATTCTGACAAATATATAACCAAAATTCTTGCAGTTTTCTTTACTGTATATATCCAAATACCTTGTAGTAGTGATGGCATTTATATTTTGACATAGGCCATACAGTTTTATATGCTTTTAACAGTGTTTTAGGGACTATTATGTACATCCAAAGGAATCTGATCTGTAGATGTTAAGAGGTATCTGTAGTGGGTCCATGCATATCAATGCATTCTTCAACAGCTCTGACTTCAGTAAATGTTTTGCTTCAGGTGCTCACATGAAGAATTAACAAGAGTCAAAGACAAAAATGAAAAAGAAAAAACAGAAATAAATTTAGATGAGTTGACAAGAAAATGGGGGAGGAGAGAGGGGAG
>WEKW01031445.1:661-33682 GCA_013389905.1 Sula dactylatra | reverse complement strand
AGAAAGACAAAATACAAAAGACCGGCTGACTGTGTTGGGGATTCAGAGGAGGAGGAGAGCAACTGAAATGCCCACTTACACAACCAGAAGAAAATCCTCAATTATAACAAAAATCAGCTTTTTTATATATATAAAAAGTTTCACTATTTATATTTACATCTGTTGTGCATATGTATATCAGCTGGAAAGATGAGTTAGGTGTGCAACAGATCTTCAAAGCTTCAGTGTCTTCACTGAAAAAGGTGGGACAAGGATGGCTTTAAACCTCTGCAAGCCTCCTTGACCAACGGCTGCCACAAGGACATGGAAAAGTTAATACAATGTAAAGCAACTTTACCCCTAATCTGCACCACTTTATACCAGCCCATCCTCTGGATTGTAGGACCAGCCAGGGACTGGAAAGTACTGTACCCTCTTGATATAGTTTCTTTGTACTCCACCAGATCACGCCTGCCACAGCAAACTCTTAGGTACCTACAAAATGGAGCATCTGCTCTTTGCGTGAAGCTTATCTCTGAGAAAAGATCAAAAGCTAATCTAGACTATTCAAAAATGTATATTTGCTTGCCCTCTGAAACTAGCATCAGACACATGAAGTCACTTAGCACAGAGAGGTATTTGCACAATACTAGAATCGTTCAGAAATGTATTGTGGTTGAAATGTCATAAACTCCTTGTGATTTAATATATTCAAGAATGATGTACTATAGATTCTTCAGTGGACTGCACTGATGATAACAATGATCTTGAATGTAGGAACTATACATTTCTGAAGTTATACAGCCACCATTTCAAATATTTTAGTTTGTTTTCCTCATCTAAGATTTACAAAAAACATCCAAAAACCAAATAGAATCCTTGAGCAGGTTTCCCACTGGTGAAGTTCTTTTACTAAATCTGAATGTTAGATAAGATACCGTTCACTGTCAGAGAACTGCAAAAGGTCGTCTCTGAACATAGCAACCTTCAAATGTCTGTATAATACTTAAACTGCCCTTAATTTAGTAGCTGGACTGAACTAATTATCACAAACATCAAAAGTTTCCAGAAATACAGTCATTAAATATTTTTCCTTTTCCTAGCATTAAAAAGCAACTCCTGGCTTTATTAGCATAAGTTTTCTCTTTAATTGGGTGCTAATGATGGTGCTTTTTCAAGGATTTTTGTGGCTAGTACCTTGGGGTAAGTAAACATATAAATAGGTCTTGTAAGCTTTGGGGCTGAAATCTCAGGTTAACAGCATCATTATAAAAAGAATATACAATTACAACACTAAGTATTTCCTTAAATTGGCTTTGGTGCTTTACATTTTAAAATGACTCATAACATGACCAAAGTCTTTAATATATGCCCAGCCATTAAAGAGAAAATAGCGGTTGTCTTACAGCTTGAGTCAACATCTAAACAACCATTTACTGAATTTCAGTGATGCATTATTTAACAGTATCCTTGTTCTTTTTTTTTTTTTTTTTTTTGCTTTAAAGTGAACTCAAAATGGAATACTCTAGCAGCAGGAAAACACCAACTGGAATGTGAAGAAACAGGATCTGAGAGCAACATTCTTAATACACATTTTGTTTTCCAGATATTTAAAGACCATTTGCTCACTGTAGTCACAACTGATGTTTATTGGTACCTTGAATCCTTCTATAATTTACGTTACATGCTACTTTGTACTCAAAGATTTCAGGGAGGTGGTCAAGCTTCTGTCCTTCATGACTTAAATGTGTTCAGGCTAAGGCTCTTTCTTTTATCTTTTCATTTTGGTAATGCAGGAGGGTATGGAGGAGTGAGGGCTGTCACTGATGACATTTGAGGCATGAGGTTTGTCAGTGATGGAGCGCCATAAGCCCTCTCTCAGTCTAATGGTAACAGAAGTCATTATTCTTTAGGAAACCCATAACAGCTTGCTGTCACCAACCTCCAGTGTGTAAAAGCACTGTCTTACACCAGAGACTATCTCTACTCTTGTTCTCAAAACATAATGACTTCTGCTTTGAGATTCCAGAAAAAGAACAAATCAAAATATTATTAATGTGTTTTATGCACTGACCTTAGCAGCAGTGACTTTAGCTGGAAAAAATATTACTTTTTAGTAAATATTCTTTCCTACAAAAATGCTTCATTCTCTGTAGCAGACTTAAACCTTCCCCCAATCAAACAAAGAAGAAGAGAAGCTGGCAGCAAGTGAGCTACAATTCAGCTATTCTCCAGGCTTCCTAGGTAAAATTTACCTTTACCTGAGATTTTTAAATGCAAAATAACTGCCACTCGCATGATCTGGAAACTCTGTTCTGCAAGAATTCTGACATTTTGATCAGGATGATAAACTGATTAGCCTATGAAATAGGAACAGGGGAAAAAATAAAATAGAAGAGTTAGTTAATACTGAATAAGTTCCTCTTCGGATTTTTTATCTGTTTATAGTATTTTATAGTCTGCTTAAAATATTAACATTTTCTTCCTTAAATGAAAAATTTGTCATCAAAAACCTCGCTGAAAGAGCTAAGTTCATCTGAAGCATCTAAGAGAGATAAGTGTTGTCTCTCAACACATCATTAGTTGTTCAGAGGCAGTGGAGTACTCAGTGTGTACACAGACTGAAATAAAGGCAGCCTTCATCAGAAAAAAAACCAGAATGAGACTTCTTCTGCACTGTGGTGTCTTGGCATTCCCAAGCCACTGCAGAATATTTCCTATGCTGTTGAATCACAGAAATGGTATGCAAACTTGTTCCCTGTCCTATGTAACCTTTTTTTTTTTTTTAACCCCATAAGCCATATAAATTTAGCTTCTGAACATAGTTCTTGCAGGTCATTTTCTTAGCATACCTGTGGAACTACTAACAGTATTACCCCCCAGTGCTGAAAACATTCCCATTCATTCTAAAGATTTTCTACAGACAGAAATCACAAATTCTAATGGTTTCAATAAACAAATTCATGTTGCATTTTTTTTTTAAAGTGTTGAAACAAGGCAACATTTCATTGTGACTGAAAAAATCTACTTCAAACCAATTTCCCTCTGTCTTTGAATGAGGTGCAATTATAATGATTTGATATGCCAGACTAAGACCTGGACTTTATTTTTTACAATTGGAAAGTTTGCTTACTACTGTCTTTGTGCTTTTAGCTGTATGGATGCATCACCTTCTTTAACAATGCCCTCTGGTCAGCTGGCTTTCTGCACTGGGCATTCAGCTCCAGGCAGATGTGGGGAATATTAATCACGCCAGTGTTTTACCTCCTGCTGCCCTGACCTTCACCGGGGAAAGTGAAGATCTCAGAAATACAATATCTGAAAGAGCAGATTAATTTGGGATGAGTCCTCTTCATGTTGGGCCAGATCCCAAGCCAGAATCAATCTAATGACTCTGCTGAAGCCAACAGAATAATGTTATTGAAACCAGTTGAATACCTTTTGCCGCAGCAGACTCTGTACCCCTCAGGAGAAAACTTTTCCATTGATTCTAGGCTGCCTGAACTATTAAAAACACTAAAGTAAGTATATCCATATTATATGTAAACGGTACGCTTTAGATTCTTTAGGAGCCAAACTAAAACTATCATGATTGGCACCTTGCTAATTTCTCTATAAATAATTATTAATTTCATTCTTGCAGGCTATTTCTCAGATAGCTTTGCAGGCTATCTTCTTCTGATAATTGCTGGATTTTTTTTTTTCAGAGACTTACTGGTACAGTATTGTGAATGTATGAAAATATCCAGTCTTGATTTCTTATTTTCAAGGATGATTTTAGACTTTAAAGCTACAGCAAAATGCACAAAAATATGTCTCTAATAATTTAATGGCATAAAAAGTCTACACAGTAAATTAATTAAAAAAAAAAAAATTAAAAAGAACCCAACCACAAAAACTCTGAATACAGAAAACAAACTGGTAATATTCTGGAACACTGTTCTTTCTATTTCAGCTTTTGAGACTGGCAACGCAGCTGTTAGTCCCATTTCACAAATGAAGAAACTGAAGTAGGGTTTTGGATTAATCCGGGTGAGCTGCTTTTGAAAAAGAGCCAAGTGTTAGAGTTCAGAGGCAGCAGGGAGCACTGAGGTTTCCAAAAGCCCCAGGTAAAAGCTCAGACTGTATGCATCTACCTATTAGACTGCATCATCATGTAATGAGCTAATGCCTCAGAGAAAACCAACCAATCACCCTTTTGGGGTGATTGTAGTGACAGGCTCCATTTCGGAAAGCCAGAGGCCCTAGCTCTGAACCTGCATGCAGTTCTCTAGGCTATGTAACCCAGTGTAACACCAGAACAACAGCTGATTAGGCAAATTTGTATGAAAGTAATATAATTTATTCCAGTGTAAATAATGTAACAAATCCTCACAGATTATTTAACTAAGCATGATACTGGCAGGCAGCAAGAAGCATTTCTGATGGGGAAAAAAGCTTTCAACTGGAAAGTGTATTAATGGCCTCTATTTTTAACAAGGAATACCATGTCAATAATTCATAACTTCCCCCAAAAGCAGCCACACCTGGGGCAGGCACTGAACAAGCTGCCCCACTAATGACCCCAAGCCCTGTTTTGAAGGAATAGCGGTGCCAGTGACAGGAGGTCGATAAAATTCTGATATAAGGGATGGGAGAGGGGCTGCATGACTGACCAACCACAGTCACTCCTCAGGACGGAGAAGCACCTACCCTCTGGGGCAAACTCATGCATTAGCATGAGCTAACACCTGCCATCAGAGGGTCTGCAGTGTGCCAGGACCCCATGGCCCAGGCGCAGCTCCCATGCTGCTTGGGAGTAAAAGGAGTGCCAGCTTCTGCCCTTCCCATTTGATGAGATTTTGTCACCAGACTCTGACTCAGCCGCGGTCCTGAATGGGAGCTGCTCCACCATTTCCATACAGTGAACACGTCAGATGATACCAACATTTACACTCCCCGGGGTTTGCAGATTATTAGAAGCAAGAATGTCAAACTGAAGTGAGGTAACTCCTTCTGCAGGGGTAGCTCAGCTCTGCAGGATGAGGTGAGTTGCAGGAAAGGTTTGGAAACCAGAAGTACCACAGCCCCTCAGGGTCCGCATGCTGCCCTGGCTGCCACCATGGGGGCTGACAGCTCCCTCGTGAAGGTCGCTCTCAGGACAGCACAAGCACAGGTTCCCTGTGGACTCAGCCCCGGCGCCAGCTGGGAGTCGCAGCGGGGGCATACACACAGGCAGCGTACCCCCTCCTTACCAGGCACACCATTTCAGCCACTGTGCAACGCCCATCCGGCTAACACAAATGAGCCAGGCACCAGAAAGGCTTTTGGACACAGCCTACAGGAATGATTATCACTCATCACCACTTTTTCTTTGCTTTACTTTATGAAGACAAAGACAATAAGCTTTGAGAGAAAAAAAAATAGATGACTAAATGTTCTTTCTTTCCTCCTTGCCTAGTGAAACCTCCCACCGCTTAACACTGGGAACAAGGTCCCATAGGGAAAAACAGCCAAGAGGTGTTTTGGAGCAGCAGTGCAGTATGGACATCCAACTGCATCCAGCTCTGCTTCCCTCAAAGTTAAACTAAGTGGTGTTACAGTTTGGGTTTAGAAGAAAAAGTGGTTTCCATGGTGTCCTTATACAAACCTCAGTTTGCAATACAATGGGTGTTTTACACAGTAATTAATTTTAGAAAAGCTTTTTTTCCTTTTTTCTAAAAATTATAATACTTTCTATAATAGTTTTTTTTTGTAATAACCTACAAATCCAAGCAGTCAGTTAGGAAGTTCATGCCCTCCGAAGTGATTTCTCTTTTAATGTGTTTTTAAGGTTAATTTATTTTATGCTTCCTAGTGTATACAATAAACAAAAAGATAATATTGATCATGCATATATTTACTGCAGAGAAATATTCTCCCTTTAATTATTCTACAAATAATACAGCTTTACATGTAGAAATACAGGCTAGCAGTGTACACAAGGTTATCATACATGGTAAAAGAAGAGAGGAAACTCAGCTCATGTATACATGCTATAATGGTTCTTCAGGCAGTTTGGACTAAAAAAGAGCTCCTGCTGGGACATTTTAAGAATAAAAGCAATGAACACAAATAACAGTTGACTGTTTACATTCTGAAGACCTGATCTTTCTCTTATTAAAAGCAATTGAAAAACTCCCCACTACGTAACAAGACTTAGATGAGACCTTTAATTTTTCTCTCACCTTTCTACACTGTTAGGTGTGTTGGGGCTTTGCTGCCAGCAGAGATAAAATGAGAAATTACATGGGTAGGTTTTCTTAGTGTTTAGATTACATTTTTTATGAGCTTTATACACATTTGTGAGGATCAGGTCTAACCTTCCTGCTAGTATTTCTGAACCAGACCTTTAATAAGCATGAGATACTAAGGAAGAATTATTGTAAACTATTGTAAATTAATTTCATAATCAACTCCGTCAGTGAAACACACCATAACTCAGCAATATTGCATTCTGGTAAGCTCCTTTTTTTTTTTTTTCCCAGAAATACTAGCTGAAGTGTGCAAAATATGATTTTTCTTATACATGCATAATCAAAAAAATATTGCAGGTGATGAATAGAGGTGAGATAGATTTATTAAAACACTTTGTGTAATGTTTCATAAAATCTTAATATCTCCAAAATTGATTTCAATTGGAATAGTAATAAAGACAATTGTACAAAGTGGAAACTATCTGAATAGCCATAAATATACATCAATGAAAAATGTCAAAGTTTTGATTTGTGGGCAAAAGTATTGAAGGTCCAGTTTTGTTTAAAATTTCCCTGTTGAATCTGGAAAGTAGGAATAAAATGTGATGCTAACAGAAGGAAGTTTGAGAAATAAAACAAAGACATCTAGAGAAATTAGAAATGTGATATCAAAAAGTGGTACAGCTTAAGGAAATACAGTCTCATACCTCTGATTAAGACTAATGTAGATCAAAACTTGAAAGGAGGAGAAACCAGGAAAGCAATAACATCAGAGGGGGTCAGGCTGATGGCAATTTCCTATAGCTATGTGATAGCATCAGCTCCTGCCAGGCTGCCTACACCACTATTTTCTGGACAAAGCCGAGACTACAGCTGCCCAGATGAGCTCTTGCCTTTTGGCATGGAGGATGAGCATAGGGTCAGAGGAAGGCCTCAGATAATACAGTTCTCTGTGGCTGCCCTAGCTTTTGTCCCTTTTTCTGAAGGACGTGGAAGAGCAAGCTGGATTTCTTCATCTTGCTTCCCACCAATCTTTATTCTTTTAACTAAGCCTTGTGAGAAAGAAGTCATGATGGCCTCTGTACACTTTATGCTTTAAAGAAATGTAGTAACACCTCTTTTTGATCCTCAGAAGCCTTCAGTAACTCAGAAAATATAAATAAAATCAAATGCAAGAAAAAAGAATGTTGTTCATCTTATTTTTCTTGGCTTTCTCCCAGACAATTTCCTTTTCATATTTAATTCTGGGATTTTGTCATTTCCATATCCCAAATTCAAGCCTTGGCAAGTTGAGATGCCCTGAACAGTAATGAGTAGGTACAGCTTGTTCATTGAATGAATGCAAATAAATTACAAAATGAAATTTTTTTTTCACTAAGGCTAGCAAATGAGGGTTTGTCATTGTGAGGTTTTGAAATCATATTTTAAGCTGGAGGAAACAGCTACACAACCAGAACTCCAGGGACAATACATGACTGTGATGCTCATGCCTTGCATGGCCTCCTCCAAACACCTTCTCAGGGTCTTCTGCTACCTGTTTGTGAAACCTTTTGCAGGGAGGCTGAACTATCCCCTAGGACTACACTACCATCTACACCATGTTAGATAGTCTGACCTTCAAATTGGCATAATGCCTTTAAATCCTTAAGTGCCCCATGAGATGATGCCAACTCATTCCAGGGTGTACACCATGGTGATTACGCTTAATTCAGTGGAGCCACGCTAGTCCACAAAGTTGAGAGGCTACCACTGTGGTGACTTGCTAATACCAATGGTATTGGATCAAGTCAGTACAACTCTACTGCAGACTCTTACAACTCTGGTTAGTCCAAAAGTGCATCCTAAGTGAATCCTTGGAGGGATTTAGATGCTTTAATCCATGTGTCCTCATTCTTTAAAATGTTATGTACCTAACAGCTGTGGGAAACCATGCTGCTGTTTACGCTGCAGAGCTGCACCCAGTGCAGAGCCATTTGAGTGATACAGTGGTCTGAAGTATAAAAATCCCTGAATCTCTTGTCTGTGAAGACTATTATATATCTGAAGTGGTGTATCTGTCTACTTTTTGGCCATTTCCACAAGACCAGAGGAAGGGCTGCCCACCACCAGCGCAGTGACTTGTCAGGTGTTTCTTCCCTCACATCCTTGGAGAAGCACAGCTGAACGGTGGACCTGTACACGAAGTCTGCAAGAAACCTCTGCCCATATGGGTCTCTCCTAAGCTTTCCTGAGAGAGACAGACCACTTATAAAAAGAAGCAAGAGTACTTCCAACTTCATGACTTGCTGAGAGGAGATGTGTTTTTAAAAAGATTTCCAGAGGTTCTAATGCTGTGGTAGGGACAGGGTGATGTAACATTTACATCCAGCTGTTAATGTACAGTATATGGTTTTGTTTGTGGCTTTTGTTTACATTAAATGTACAGAAGCCATTAAGACATATTCATACTACTAAACAGCCTCTATACTTTTAAACAGTTTATTTCAAAACTGGCTACCTGTATTAGAGTGAGTATCACTGGAAACTGGTTAGAGCAGAGAAGCATGTTTTTACATTACTTGAGCTGCCAATCTTGAGGGTACTGGGGCCCATCGGAAAGCACCCCAGGGTTGCCCGCGGTGCAGGCCCAGCCATGAGCACAGCACACCACGTTTCAAACCTGCTCCCAAAGTTGGAAGCTGCAGCGAGACTATTAAATAATAATTTGTGGAGGCACTCTCAGTCCAAGATTGCCATCTTGTGGACTGCAATTGCAGAAGAACGTTTTTAAAGTCTAGGCTTGCCATTCTGTGATCAGTGATGAAGACAAGTTTTGTATCTCATTTATTGCACTCAAAAAAGAATTGATAATTTTTTTAAAGACTATTTAATGAAACTTGAAGAGCAAAGTAAGGATGTTAAGTACTCCTGAAACAATCAGAGAAATTGCAGTTTACAAAAAAATTAATAATATCTAATAATAAATATTTTACACCTGCAATGTTTTACAATTACAGGGAACAGTTTTATGTGCAAGAATTTTCAATATAATTTAATGGTTTATAAATTCAGACATAAAAATTTAATTAAATCTTTTAGAGAGAGAGTAGCTTGGTAAAGAAATCTGCTCTCCCAACAGACGTTAGCTAGGAAAGAAGCTTTAGTACAGGAAAACTTCTCTCCTACTGAGTTACCCAGATAAGTGTGGTTTCTTTGAAGAGGTTAGTGGGCATAAAGTATTTTACTTACTCAAGATTTTGATCTAAATTATTTTAATATATCTGCATCTTAGTTAAAAATGTTTTAGAAAGTTGATTTTTTTTTTAAAAAAATCATTCAGTGTGGAAGGGAAGATGAGTGCGATAAGGGAAAATTTTAAGCACTATTATCTGGATCAGATAGCGTATATCCAATATGCATATATGATGCAGCACTCTGTGTGTGATTTACTTACTTTTACCATTGCCACACTTTTTCAAACTGCCTGCTTCGTAAGCAGACTGTCCTCCTGGATTCTGATTGCTGGGCTTGGAAATCTCAGGCAATCAGATGCTCCCAACAGCAGGACACATCTGGAGAATGCAGGTTCATTATGGGGAATGATGAGCCCTGCTCCCTGCTCTGTCATCTGCTATCAAGGAGACTATTTCATCCAAAGATGAAAGCTACTAGCATTGTTCTATATTCCAAGGCCCTGCGTATGTGCAGCTCCTTCTTTGTACTGTTAATATGTAGCTTACTATGAGACCTCAAAATGCCAGATTCATTTCAGAACCCAATGAACAATTGTTGAAAGGGCTCCTTGATCAATATTAACAGTATATTGGAGATACATGGTATAGAGGGTATCAAACTGGGACATAAATAAAGCCATACTATTTTTCTTTAAACATTCTGCAATTAATTTCAGAGATACAAATGAAAAACAATAGCAAGTTTGAAATCTAATCACATAGTAGCAATCCAGTAATAATTACTATCAGCCTGATTTGCATTTCATTTACATGTTCATTTTCTTAAATGGAAACTCCTTTAATATTTTATATTGTATTGTAGTGATTTTAAATGATGGGTTAAATACATAATATCAGCTAGTTAACTGTTAGAGAGTTCTGGTGTCATTTTCTACAATATTTTATATAATAATCACTCATTCCCAGTTAACTTTATCTCTGCTCTATTTACTCTGCTATTTCTTTGGTATAGTAATACACAGAGGAGATTCTAAGTTAACACACACAGCTTCTACCACAGAAGTTGAAAAAATGCAAATGCATTCAACCATTTGTGTCCTTAATAATCAGATTAATTTTCACAGTGAACATTCATTCTGACTTTCCAAGTTGAAATTTTTCACACCTGATTTTCAGAAGCTCTTAATTTTCTCCTGTCTAAATTACATGAATAGAAATGTTGCTCTGTTTTTGATAAAAGAATCATGAATGTCTTGAATGGGGCATGTAAGGTTGTTGTACTTGAAAATGTACAACCTAATGCCTCAGTGAACATCAGTGCATGTCTAAAAGGCTCAGGTCTATAATAACGTGAACATGACACTCTATAGAGCAAAGAACAGGGCAGAATATTCCAGTCCTTTAAAACAAGAAAGACAAGCAAACAGGCCATCTCTCTTCCACCAGACACTAAGGTGTGGATTTGGCTAACAAAAGGCATGTCATGCTGACATAATCATATCTCGGAAGAATAAAAATCACAGTCCTCCGTTCAGCTGTTATTGGGGCTGTAAACCCAGAACAGATATGCCATAAGCAGACATAAGACAAAACCAATATCCATCTCTTTTTGGTGTTTGCTGTTGTAGTAATCTTGTCAGTTTTGTTACTTTATCTTTTGTACAAATTCTGTAACTTTGCAACTTTTCACTATTATCAAATTTCTCATATGAGGTATGTGAGTAGAAACAGATATTTTGAGTCACAACAATAACAAATATACATCCCCTCATGTGATATATTTTGACATGTTTACATTATCACCTTTCTGTTAAATCACACTTTGGAAGAAAACATCAGATGGGACACCAGACATCGTAAAAAGGAAAATATAATTGTAGCTATAGAGAATAATTGAATATGGGTAGCTAAAACGTCCATCTACTCTTTAATGTCCCTGGATATATTATCTGACAAAATCCAAAATTTTAAAAGTGAATTCTAACACTAAAGGCACAAGCATTTAATATGTTCCAGTGCTAATTAATATTGTATCAAAATGTTTCTTCCAACATGAACCATTAAGCAAGGCTCGTTTTAGAGAGATGTTTAAGGCAACACTGCTGCATGGAGACCACTATTTCCACTGAAAAGAACATAAAGAAATAAATACAATGAGGTCCTGAAATACAGCTACTATCTTGTGGTTTGTATTTTATGCTACAGCCCAGAGAGACACAGGGACATAGAAAATTCCACATTAAATTAAAATCTTGGCCCTTCCACCTGGTGCTGCAAAGAGAATTATATAAGGAATTCTGCTGTGGACCACAGTTTCTCAATTAAATTAATAGGAAAATCAGGGCAGAATTACTTTGTGTACATGTGAAAAGTAATCTGCAAATGTCAAAAGTTTAAACTATTTATAGAAAACATTTTAGGTGGGTTTTACTCCTCTGGAAAAAAATGAAACATCAGTAGAAATGATTTAGACGTGTGTATCTTGATCATCAACAGCATACACCTGTGGTATTTTACCTTTCAAGCAAGGGCTAAACTTCTCCGGGCTGAAATCAATAAGGTTAATGCTAAGGCTGTGCACATCGACAGTTACAGCTTTCTAGGGCTAACACACTTCATTCATGCAAATTGATTTTTTTTTAAAAACCTGATTTTAGCACAGATTAGAACCTTGTGCTCGCTGGGAGTCATTTTCATCTATCAAAGCAATAAGGATTTCTTGGGAATTTCTGTATGCACATATTAATCACCTGCTGGTCCATATGTTTGCTGCAGTCATGGGCTGAAATTCACTTAAAAGTTTCCTTTGATTAAAAAAAGTCACAGCTGTTTCTCAGAAATCTACTTTTCTGGAAAGACAAACTTGGTCTGCTTCACTTAGTTGAACAGAGTCTCTGTATTTACAAGGATACTGAACCATCATTGTGCAGAAGCTGACAGAGCAAAATCTCTTTGCAAACCAGCTTTAAGTTTTAGTTGTTTTAGAACAGGCTTGAAAAGACATTTCTAGACCAGAATACAAGATCTAAAGAGCCAAAGGCTGCATGTATCCACACATGCCTGTGAAGGAACATATTTTTCAGTCTTTCTTTCTCTCTGTCACGTTGTGTTGAAAATTGAGCCTAGATATTTTTGTACCTACATTCTCTGTCAGTGCAAGTAAATAATCTTGGTGGAAATACAGAGATAATTTTAAGCAATGCAACAAAATGAACCTTGCCATTATCACCCACAGGTCTACCATGTTAATGGGAATTCTCCATAACCCAAAGATGCAAAGATATTAAACCTGAATGACAATATATATTCTTTGTCCTTTCTTGCTAGACATTTTTATGACTCTCTTGCTGGGCTCTTCTGGGGGAACAAGGTTCTGGGCTCCTCTCAGTTGCTGTAACTCACTTCATGGAGAAAAGGAGTTAAAGCTGTGGGTGTTATTTTCCGTCATCCTTTTGGGGCCAATAATATGAGTTAGCTGACCAGAACCCTAAGGCAAGCGATTTCTGTCATAGCAACAGTTATCAGCTGTGTTCCCACAGAATTAACCAGCAAGGGAGGCCTTTGTCTGCTCCCACAGACCCTATTTCTGATGAAGGGAGCAGCTGAAGGATGAGGAACTGCTACGGTGTCTGTGAAAGACTGCATGAAACAGCAAGGTGTGATTACAGCATCTGCCTGGCAGCAAAGCACATGTGCTACTGCCAGAGAAATGCAGCAGAAATGGAGAGATTTGTTGTCCCTGTGTCGATGCTGCTGCAGAGTAGAGGTTTCATCTGTGTTCTGTTCATGATGGATAGATATCCACATCATACAACACACTCAAACAGCAGCAACTTTGCAGAAACTTCCAGGCGGTGAGTCAGTTGTGCAGGGACCACCTCAGCTGTGCCCCAGATGTCTCCAGAAAAAAAGGTAGAAATAGTGTAATGCAATGTGATTAAATTCTGCTGCTTTTGCCCTAAATTAACGCAAGTTATGTTCTCAGCACTTTGTATTCTTTTTTTTCATGAAAAGGAGATTAATTCCAAAGTCCCAGGTAAACTACCTTTGAAAGGTGGATAGTGGCTTTGCACCCAAAAAAAACCCCCACATAGTTCCATCGTAAAATCACATAAATATTCTGAACAGACATGTTCAGAGATCTCTGAGAAGAGCTGACCACCTGTCAGGAATAAGGAGAAATCCCTTCAGATCTTGTTTTGGACAGGAGGCTGCGTTAACCACCTGTCTGTACATATGTCTATAGGGACATCTGGGACCAGCTCAGTATGACCTCCGTGTTCTTTTAGATTTATTTTAACAGTCAATATGTTATGTTAAAACAAAACAGTCCCTGTGGCATCATCCATCAAAGAGAATGCCTGCATCATAAAGAGCAGGCCTTCATGGGGGAAAACACACAATTCTTTTCAAAGCTGTCAATATTATTGAGTTTTTATTCAAATAATAGCTGGAATATTCTTTGGGTAAAAGCTGTGTGCAATTAGAATGGGCACATTCATTAAAAGGATTAAAAAAGAATTTGGATGCGAAGTTAAATCAAGACTGACATAGGAAGAAAATCATAAATTATTATGCTGCTCTCATTTCTGATACAAAATAGAGGAACCTCCTGGTTTTAAGATATGGATGTTAAGATGTAAGAAACTTCCTAGGAAGAAAGACGTTTGATAAGGTTTTGGTGACATCTAAACTAGATTTGTAGGACATTTTGGCTCTCCCTTGTCTGTAAAGCCTGCAAAATGTTCCTGGGCACATTTTTTAACACATTGATAATAAGAATTACAGTATCAAGTTAGGATAAAGAGATTTACACCTCAACCACACACCGCTTTCCTGATCAGAGCACTTTTATGAGAGTTCAGATGATACCAAACCCATAATAATGAAATAATTTTCTATTAAATTCTAATAAAGTGCGTTACTCAATGTCATTGTAGAACAAAGATGTTCTTAAAGTTTCAACTACTCTATTAATTTCAATATTGTTAACTCTAATACTGATAATGTTATTTTAAGTGTCAGTACTGTTAAAAATTTCACAATTAAAAGACTAAGAAATGTGATGAAACTCGTAAATACTTATATCAATATTATAAATATGGATAGCATCAGGCACATGCAAAAATTGTTCAAATTAAAATGTATTTGTGTTTAATAGGTCATGTGAAATGTCTTGAGCATGAATAAGTGCAGTTTCAACAGACTAAATTAGCTTTGCTGTTTAAATTTTTTTAACACAAAAAAAACACCCAGCAAAAATAAGAAAAATACTTATTTGTGTAACTCTCCACCGATTACTGAAATGTTGGTGACAATTTCATCTCATAAAATGGTCTTTGTTTTTTTTACAACAAAAATATTTGTAAACTCATATAGATTGAAATTTCAGCCAGAAAATTTCAAAAACTTTGAACCATTTTAATGTGTGTCATTTCAGTTTTCCACTTGGAAATATTTTTCTTTAGAAGCTGCCTATGTTTATTTTTAGCTCCCTGCAAGTGGGAAAATGTAAAAATGGCTCACATCAGATGTAAAAGTTTTAATCACAATTAAATTTGCAGAAAAAGGGGATTGAAATATTACCATACAAAAAGCAAAAAATAAAAATCCATGCTGAAATAGTTTAATTAATTTCTGTGTTAAGATAGCAAATTGCAAAAATTCCACAAAAATCCATCAGCTGTCTAACCTGTGAAATTGTCACTGTTAGGGAGCTTTTCCCCTAATGTTGAACCTAAACCATCTTGACTGCAATTAAAAACCCTTATTTCTTTTCCTACACAAAAACTGTTGCAGAAAAAAGTTCCTTTTTTAGCTATTTTTTACATGTTGAAGGCTCACTCTTCCATTCTCAGAATTAAAACCACCAGCAGTATGTACTACTAGACATTGCTCTTTAAGTTGAAAATTAAATCTGTCCTGTTGTCTGAAAATAAAGCCAGCCTCACACTACCTGAAACCTCCTGAACAATGAAGATAGCAGGGCATATGCTGCTTTGTCTTTTCCTGTGGCTGCTGTTAAGAGAATTAAGAGCAGGAAAGGGACAGGAAAGAAATTACCAGATGAGTAACATCATGAGAAGAAAATAGTCTTGGGACCCTTTTGGATCCAAACATTTCTCACCCAGTTGTTAATAAAAATGTACATGCTAAGCATATACATTTTTTTTCTGTAAATCTTATTTACATAAGCCTGAATCCTGCAGTCGGATTTGTCCTGTAATCACATTGCAAGAGTAGGGCCATGGCCGCCATCCAGAGCAGCAGTGTCAAACACCTGCAAAAATTGTCAGGTGCATGGAAAACTCTTAGTAGAGCACAAAACAATTAAACTATAACTTGCTGGCTTTTCTCTGTAGCTTTATGTCTTAATACATACTTTCTTACTGCAACGTACAAGGAGGATGGGGAACAGCAGCGATGCTTTAGCCTCATTTAAGGGTCTTGTGATAAGGCTAGAGATTGCCTGAACCATTTGTTAGCTTTGATACACTTCAGATGCCTGTGCAACATAAAGAGCGCTCAAAATGAATGAACTGTACAGGTGGACTTATCAGAATGTTTCCTGTAATTAATTAGGTATTGCTTCTTATTCCTAGACATCAATGAACTGTTTTAATTCTTTGCTGCAGACTCATATCAACAGAAGAACTGTAACTAATTGCAAAAAATGATATTGCATAGATTTGTTTGGTATATACTCTCAAGATATCTGAAATTGTTGCTTTTTCTGTGCCCTTTGAAGTAGGAATCATTTTTACACTATTTGTTTCTGTAGCCTTGTGACTCCAACTGATTATTCAAGTACAAAAGAGAAGCTATACTTTTTTGAATCTGATAAAATGGTCACCGCTCAGCCTTTGAGATTTGTTGTCACTTTAAAGCCTTCATTAACAGTAGAAGAACCACTGTCTTAAAATATCTGCTTCAGCATCAGATTCCTCTAAATTGTGCTATGTCGGTCATATATACTGCAGAATGATGGATCTGCAGACCTTCAGCCCAGCAAATACAGATTTAATGGAGTCACTCAATAATTTCAATAAATTTTAGAAGAAACTTTAGCTAATGTATTTTGATATGTTGGACAGGTATTGAATCAGCATGTAGAAATAGCAGCTTAATGATCAGGAATCAGGGAAAGTGAGAAGTTAGTTCTAGCTAGTCAGATTTTGAACAGTGGGTATAATAGAGCTCTGCAAATGGTCTAAACAAAAGAAATTTGGAAATCATAATAAGGAAGTTACTAAATGTCATCCCCAAACTGAGCTAATTCTGCAACAGGAGTGATCCAGCAGGGATGAAAATATAACATAGCATTTAGGTAACTGGCTGTACATTTAAGGTGTAGCAGCTTAAACTATTAGAGTCCAATACTTTCAGATACCTGGATGGGACTACTGTTACAGGGAAAATGACAGGAAGAAAAACAATATTTTTCAAAAAAATAAATTTAGTTATTTCAGAAGAAGAATCAAATCTTTAATCTCAGATAAAAATTGTCTTTTAGTTATTCACTCCAAAACTCTGGAAAACGTGAGAGAAATGAAAACAATGAAAATGTCTGCATTACATTTGGTTTAAACCCAAGCTTTTCACCGGAAAATCTATACAGTTAATTGCTTAGCTAAGGCCACCTTCACTCTGGAAACTCCAAGAAGGTCTGCAAGGAGACCCGTCCATTGCTTTAGGCTTTAGGAGCATGCTTTAGGCTCCCCAGTATACAATATATCACATGAAATAAGGACTGGAAGACAGAAACAAACAGCCTTTTGCCAGCTGAGTGGAGGATCTGTCTGGGTCAGCAGGGCTGCCTGTTCCAAAGCAAAGTCACACAGATAAGCTTAAATCACCAGGGTTAACAATTTTGCCTATAGTAAGAAAGGTCTTCCTCACTGCTGCTGAAGTTATCCCATTTTAAAAAAGCAACTAGATGTTTATCAGGCAGGGAATTTGAATCCAGGCATCTTATATCTCCTGTTTGTTCCCTGGCCTATACAGTCAGTCTTTGCAGAAACAGTTTAAAATTTACCAGAGTTGAGCAGCTCCACCAGAAAACCAAACCAAAACTATCTGCTAGCATTGTAGCCATGGGGACAGTGGTGAAGACATTTACATTCGATGCAGCACAGCTGCGCTCAGATTCCTTGACAAACTCAAGCAGGGCACAGACTTGATCTCACTTACCCATCCTGGATGGTTACCGCCAGCCTACCGGGTCCACGGGAGTTGCTTCCTTGATGGGTTTGGTGGGTTGACCCTGGCTGGACTCCAGGTGCCCACCAAAGCAACGCGGTCACTCCATCTCCTCAGCAGGACAGGGGAGAGAAAATGTAACAAAAGGCATGTGGGTCGAGATAAGGACAGGGAGATCATTCACCAGTTACCGTCATGGACAAAACAGACTTGACTTGGGGAAATTAATTTAGTTTATTTCCAATCAAGTCAGAGCAGGATAATAAGAAACAAAACCAAATCTTAAAACACCTTCCTCCCACCCCTCCCTTCTTCCTGGGCTCAACTTTATTCCTGATTTCTCTACCTCCTCCCCTGCGGCAGCACGGGAGGATGGGCAATGGGGGTTGTGGTCAGTTCATCACACATCGCCTCTGCCACTCCCCCCTCCTCACACTCTTCCCCTGCTCCAGTGTGGGGTCCCTCCCACAGAATACAGTCCTCCAGGAACTTCTCTAGCGTGGGTCCTTCCCATCGGCTGCAGGGGGACAGCCTGCCTCACCATGGTCTTCACCAGGGGCTGCAGGGGAATCTCTGCTCTGGCACCTGGAGCACCTCCTCCCCTCCTTACTGACCTTGGTGTCTGCAGAGTTTTTCCTCCCACATATTTTCACTCCTCTCTTCAGCTGCAATTGCTGAGGGGTTTTTTTCCCCCTTCTTAAATTTGTTATCCCAGAGGTGCTGCCACCAACGCTGATGGGCTCAGCCTTGGCCAGCAGTGGGTCAGTCTTGGATCCGGCTGGCACTGGCTCTGTGGGACATAGGGGAAACTTCTGGCATCTTCTCACAGAATCCACCCCTGTAGCCCCCCTGCTACCAAAACCTTGCCACACAAACCCAATACAATAGGTTAACTAAAAAGTCTATCTTGGACCTCAAAATATTCATTTACAAAACCAGTATTAAAATTTCTCTATTTCGTGGAATCTTGAGCTTCAGCAAACTTAACTTTTTTGATAAAATGAACTTTTTTAAACAGAACAGTTGTTTAATACTTATCCCCCAGAGACTTATCCTTTGCCAGCATATCTTCTTTAGAGCACAAGTCAAGATTTAATTCTGTCACTCCCAAGGGCTTCCCGTGACACTCTAAACAGTTAACTTTCATAATTTAGTCTTAGAACATTATCAACTTTCTCTGCCAAAGGCCTATTGACATTGCTATTATCTACATGATCCTCAGACATCATTAGCACTCTGTGTTTTCAGTTAAAGTTGAAGGACACTGCAGTCTGCCTCTCATTTCTGGACTGCATAAATTAAACCATGGCAAAGAGTAATAAATTCAGTGAAAGGCAACTGATTTTACATATTATAATATTTTCATACATGTTTTCTATAATCTAAAAAGCTTTAATTTCCCAAAATGAATTGAATATGAAACCATTCTACTTTGAAGAATGCAGGCATACTTACTGAATGACAAAATGTTTTAATTACCTTTAGGTAATTTGTGTATATTTGTTCTGTTTGAACTGGTAGTTGTAGTATATTTTCTGGAAATCAGCATCTTTCCAGACTTGTATTTGTCTGTAATATGTATTGTTTTTAAAAAGTTAATACAAGAAATCCAATCAAATTGCTACTTTAAAATTTCTTATTTGATATGTATTTTCATGCAGTTGTAAATGCCTTAGTGTTAGTCTTAAAAATTAAGACTGCTTTCTTCAGCAGGCCTGTTGTGGTGTACAGAGCAGGATCTAGCTAAACTGTGTCTTGTGCACCTTCTTAATCACACACTGTTTAGCAGCAAAAAGTCCCATGCTGAAGACTTGCTCAGTTTGTTCACCTCCCTTGGAGTTAACATTTTCTTTTCCCCTCTCAAAGTGGAGAATGAAAAAGAAAATCAACCAAAGGAAAAACTGAAAATGCTGGATGATTAAAGACAGACCCATAAGAGATCTAGAAGATTAAGGAAGACAAAATGGAAGGCAGGATGAAGCCCTCTTCATATCCATCTCCAGTCAGTTACTTTTCAGTTCCACCCTTGAGAAGGACTGTTACAAATTATAAGGAATGAGAAGAGGGAGGGGGAGCAAGATCATATATAATCTATGTCCAGACCAACCTTCATCTTCAGGCCTGGGGGAAGTGTGAGAACAGCAGGCATTGGAGCAGTCTGGCAGAGGCCCCATTTACCTGAGAATAGCCCTCTTATGTGTTATAATACTTATTATTATTAAATAACAAAGGAGGTCTACTGTGCATTAGGATAAAGCTTTCCAAGATAGGGTATCTTCATCATTTTAGCATTTCCACAGTTCAATTTGCTTATATTGAGCAAACTGGCTGAGAACAAGTTTTTTGTGCTTGTATTTCCACAACTCCTTTAAAACAAGTAAATGAAGAAGCAAACAACCTTAACAGAGTAAAAGAGTTAGGGTTAGTCTTTCATGGTCAAAAATTTTGTTCCATGGCTGTAATTTTTCAGTAATAATATATGAATTTTAGTCTAAACCTTAAGTTTGGGCAAAATTCAGCCCATGAAGGTATTTATATCTTACCTCTGAGGGAGAACTATTTAACAAAGGTTGTACTCGTTTAGTGAAAATGAATTACATTTGTGAAAGATATATAAGCAGTTTATAACTTTACTTTGTTTTCACAATAAGCTGGTCTTAATGAGAAAAGTTTTCCACAAGAAAAATTATGCCTACCATAGTTCTCCTATGTCTTTGTAATATATTTGTACTCAATAAGCAGCTCATCCATCAGGATGAAGTATTCAAATCCCTTAAAGACCATTGTGCTAATTTAGTTCTATCATTTGATTAATACTCAGTGCCTCCACTTTTCCAAAATAAGGGATTTTTTTCCTTTTTTTACTACTTTAACGTACTACTTCAGGAATCATATTTAACAACCTGTCATCTTTTTGCCCAGGGATCTAACAGTATAAAATGGACTTACATAGAAAGTTAAAACATTCATATTTCAATCAGCAGGTAAAGAAATGGAAATACAATTTCTAAATGAAGCAGCAGAGAATGGCAAAACCCCATAACTCTTCACACAGTACAGATGAATTTAAACTCTAACTATATGCTCGAATTATTTGTTTTGGTAGTCCCCAAATGCATTCCCAGGAAGCACAGTAGAACTTCTATTTATTTCAGTCCTGTCATGGCATACTTGTATAGATTGTACACTGGGAACAGCTAATACCAGCAGTCAATATAGCAGTAAATGGATTAGGATCAATTGGTATCTGTTTTATAAAAAATGTTTTATATTGTGCCTCACATCTGCAGCACAGGAGTAGAGATTAGGTAGAATCAGGATTCATGGGATGGGTAAGAGGCTGACATAAATAATTATACTAATAAGAAACTTTCTGATAAAAGTATTAAGCTATTTTTTGTAACAATTTTAATTTTTTATTGAAGCATATTCATTTCAACAAGGCTTTTTTGGAAGGCTTCCTATTTACAGGATGGATGGTTGGGGTTCAGTGTCCACAGGATGCAAATGGTACTCAGAGGATTCACGGGTAAGTTCCTATGCCAAGTTCAAAGTGGGGCCTTAAGTCTGAGACTCCCAGATCCCATGGGGTTGCTCTAACTACAGCACTATTGACTATTCTGACAAGAGGTTAGAGGACTTCTGCCTTAAAAATAAATTTAAAAATTTATCATAACAAGACCTTTGAAACCAAACTGAAAACCTCAAACATTTTGTACTGGGTCTGGCTGGAATGAAGTTAACTTTCTTCACAGCAGCCTGTATTGTGCTGTGTTTTGGATTTGTCACTAAGAGAGCATTGGTAATGCACCAGTGTTTTGTCTATTGCTGAGCAGCACTTGCACAGCACCAACGCCTTCTCTGTTTTTCACTCTGTCCCTCCAAATGAATAGGCTGGTGCTCGGCCAAAGGCTGGGAGGTGACACAGCCAAGACTGCTGACCTGAACTGGCCAAAGGCATATTCCATATTCACTTATTAAACTATCTTTATCTCGACCCGTGAGTTTTCTCACTTCTGCTCTTCCTATGCCCTCCCCCATCCCACTGGGAGCAGGGGGTGACTGAGCAGCTGTGCGGGTACTTCGCCACTGGCTGGAGACAGCCCATCACACTTCTTTTTCTAACAAAATTGACTGAGCAGTTGAGTTAGTGATTACATTACAAATTTACCAACTGATTAAAAAAGAAGCCATAATTTGGCAGTTGAGGCAGAAATACATTTAGTTCGATTCCTAGCTCTGTCCCAGGCTTCCTCTGTGGCCTTGGACAAGTCACTGAATTTCTACTTCACTCCCTTATCTGTTAGCCAGAGATAACACTTCCTATTACGTTCTTCTGTCACATCTAAATTACAGCCAAGTCCCCACAAGGCTGTGGGGCATGGTTGCAATACCAGACCAAACTCAAGCAAGAGATCAGAAGCCCAAGCAGCAGGGTAAGCAATGCCATATAAAACTGAACAGAAGCGGTAGAAGTGCATTTCCCTTTAATGATCATTAAAAGTACCTTCACGTGTACCCTTATATATACCTTCATAAGTACCTTCGTAATACCACATACACACATATCTGTCTACGCACATATCAAGTATACGTGACACTATTGATTAGTTCTGCATACGTGACTCAGGTACAGGGCCATCTCCGCTAGTAATTTTTGCTGCAGTCTTAAACACACTATCTAAAGAGAATTTCACCTGTGCTGACAGCTATGGGCAGTATTCATGGGTTGTTGCACAGTTCTATATGTGGTCAACATGTGGCCATGTGATCCCAATTAGGAGGCTTTTTTCTTAAGTTTTTTTTTCCCATCCTTTGAGATGCAGAGTTTCCCTCAATCCTGTAAACTAAATAGTTTTCCATCAAAAGGAGATTTCTATTTTTACCAAAACTTAATGGCAGCAGCAGCACTAAGCCATATATTGCTTTTGTCTTGCTCTAGAACTGGTTTCCCTCCATTTGCACTCAAATTAATCAGTAGAGTGGTCATCTAAGCTTATAGCCTCTGGCTTCATTTTATAACAGACCCCGTGAAGATCAGAAAAGATAGTGGTGATTTGATTACATGTGCTTGAGTGGACTAACATCTACTGCAAAGATTTCACGTGTTCTCTTACTGCAAATGCACCAGCTAAGCAGGCTCATATTCAGCTTTGTATCTCTTTTTTGACTTTCCAATGCTGTTTGTTCTTTAGCTGGTAGTTGTACACATATGGCTAATGCTAAAGAGACAGTTGAACACAAGAGCTAATATGAACTTCAGACTGTTCCCAAAACTAATTTTAGAAAGACAGGTAATAAAAAAGACCTGTGTAGTTCATTAACTACACCTAACTCTAGGACTGATGGAATACATCACTGTCAACTCTGGTAACCTTGGACATAGAAGACAGTGTCACACTAACTAAGATTAATGAAAATATTGAATGTTAAATATGGAACAAGACCCGAGTTTTCAAAGCCAAAACTTTTTATTGCTGAGGTGTTAAAATGCTAATGGCTTATTTTTATGCAAGTAGCTTATATGAAGCATGGGAGATTTGATAGGCACTTTGAGCAATTGCAACAATAAGACAGCAGCATGAGCAGGGTCTGTGGCATACAAGGGCCCTGGAAGGGGTGCCATGCAACTATCTGCTGTTGCTATTGTCTTTGACCTTATTTGTTTTCATTCTGAGTTTAAATTGAGAACTATGCCCTCATTTTCTATGCAGCCTCCTTTTCCATCCCTAGACATTAGAACTTGATTAAATAACAACTGTTTTACTGTTGTTTGTCGAACTCAGTTTTATTTGCCTTTTTTTTATTTTCTGGTTGACAGATATAGTCTCTGATAAATCCAATAATTCAGTAACATCTCTAAGTGCTAACAGTTCTTTTTTACCACTTATTTTGATGAGAAGTGTTCTTCACTCCATTCCAGAAGATATTCTGGAAAACAGAAAAAAAACACAATATTGGTTTATACATTTTTATTTACTTGAAACATCACTATCTTTAATAAACTAGAGCTTTTATACCTCTAAATGATATGCCTTGTATAAACGCCCCTGCAACCACCCCTGGAAGAATGCAAAATATTATCAAGTAAATAATAAACAGAATGTGAGAGTAAATAAACAAAAAGTAGAGAAAAAAATGCAGCATGTTTACTTTTTTCATCTTGGGAACCATTAATTCTGATGATCTATTCTGGCTTTAACATATGCATTGGACGAGAGGGCAAAATTCATTCATAGTAGAATTAGACTTATGAAAATTAGCTAAAAAAGCCAAAACCAAATCATATTTACCTATCATGGGGCAGCTTAAGAGTTAGGAATTAGCAACACAGCATTGAAGAGACCTGGGCTGTCACGGGCAATCACCTGTTACTGCAAAAAATTGAGTTGCATAGATACTGTCATAAAATTATTAAGCTACCTTTTTTGTTGATTTGCCCAGTTAAATTTTAATGCCCAGTTGCCTCTACCCTACTGCTTCAATGGCCACGTCAAATCCACTGTAGAAAGCTTTTCTTTCTTTGCCCATGCATTAATGCACTGCATGAATCACAGAGGGGAAACACTGCTGCACAGAGCATCTTGATAGGGACTGTCCAAACCCCAGGACATCTATTCTCTTCTGTGTAACATCTTGTTATTTTCTCCATTTTCATGCTTCCTACCAGGTATTGGCTTGCTGTTATAACACTCATTTTCATCAAAAGAGAAACAGCTGATGAAGAACACATTTTGATGGTAGCATTAAAAATCAGATTTATTGTAAAAGAAAAACTTGTGGTAAATAAAGCTGGCCCTTTTTTTTTCTTTTTAAGTCATCTTTGTTTTAAAACTTAAAATGATGTTATCTGTCTTAATTATTTTCATATAAATGTGTTTAAGAAGCAGTATTTTAGGAACACCATCATAATCTTTAATTATTTTTTAAATGAGTCCTAAGAAAAGAACAGAAGACATGATTAGTTTCCTTACAACTTCCTACCCTCCCCAAGGTGCCTCATAATTTGAACTACAGTGTTACAAAACCTTTGTGAACTCTGCACACTGAAAAATGAGATGATCTTCAGGAAGGCAGCTTGATGGTGTCCTGGGCTGCATTAGCCAAAGTATTGCCAGCAGGTTGAGGGGGGTGATCCTTCCCCTCCACTCAGCACTGGTGAGGCCACACCTGGAGTACTGCATCCAGTTCTGGGCTTCCCACTAGAAGAGACATGAACATACGAGAGGGCCATGGGGATGATTAAGGGACAAGCATCCCTCCTGTGAAGAAAGCCTGAGAGAGCTGGGACTGTTCAACTTGGAGAAGAAAAGGCTAAGGGAGATCATATCAACGTATATTCATACTTGGAGGGAGGGTGCAAAGACAACCAAGCCAGGCTCTTTTCAGTGGTGCCCAGTGATAGGACCAAAGGCAATGGGCACAAACTGAAATACAGGAGGTTCTGCTTGAACTTTTTTTTTTTTTTTCTTTTTCACTGTGTGGGTGACCGAGCACAGGCACAGGCTGCCCAGGGAGGTTGTGGAGTCTCCACCCTTGGAGATATTCAAAAGTCATCTGGCACCATCCTGGGCAACTGGCTCTGGGTGCCCTGCCTGAGCAGTGGGGCTGGACCAGATGACCTCCAGAGGTGCCTTCCAACCTCGACCATTCTGTGATTCTGTGACATCACAAGCACCTACCATGTTTTTAGCAGTTCAACACAATCCTCCACTTACCCAAAACCCTCAGAGTCAACAACCCCAGCTCTAGGAAAAAAGACAAGTCTTGTGCACAGTAATATGTAATATCCAGGATTTTAAATCCAGTTTACCAAGGTCCATCCTTCACTGCCAGATCTACCCTGTGTCAAAGGCCAAAAGTGAAATGTCAGTATTTGGTACTAGGTGCCTCAGATTTACCTTTCCCTACTTTACATTGCTCACTTCCCACAGTCAGGGAAGTAGGTTGAGTAGCAGTTATCACGGGCATGATTTGTAAATCTGATGGTCAGCAAAAGATTGTAAAAAAGCCTTTGTGACACTTAAAGTATGTATGGTGGCATAAAAATAAAGAGGGGTAAAGGCTGAACAGTGCCGTCTGTCAACAAGCTGGAGCTATGAAATATAACATTATGCTTAGAAGATTTTGAGAACGAGCATATTCTGACCCAGATTAATACGCCAACTGAGTAAGATCTGAGAATGCTTAAGAATGATGAAGTCTGGGATGGGCTCACGTGAGAGATGCCTTTATGTGTTCTCTTGGGTGAACGTATTACTCTTTTCCCCAAAACAACCACCAAAGAATTTGGGTGAAACATATCACGTACAGGAAGCCATGCAGAGGGCTGCTCGATTCTACTTAGTATCAAAGACTATAAATGTCTTATTACCTATTAAAGATCAGCTAAGACTATAATTTATTTACATACACTTTAACACTTTTATGGCAGTTAAAGTATTAAAAACAAATAACTAGTAATAAATCACACTCCAACACAGGAATTTTAAGAGATCTTATAGCACAAAGTAACTCAATTTAATGATCTTTGATTGAAAAGGGAGTAATGGAAACTTAGGACAAAAATATACTAATTTGTGAGTTTCAAGAATACAACACAAAATGTATATGTACATTTCTTCTTCCAGTCAGACACTACAAAAAGCCTTTTTTCTACACTGCTGAAATCTCCTTTTAGGGTAACATTTTGTTTGAAAGTTAGGACTATTTTCTAATATAATCAACAATGCAACAAAGACGCATATTTTTCTCAGCTGGAAACACCTGCTGACAGTACTGCATCAAACATTTTCAGAAGAAATAAACATCTGTTGAAAGAAGCAGACAATTATGCAGCAAATTAGATTAGCTTGGTTTATATTATCTGATGAAGTTGATCGGAAAAAATTTATTTTCAGCACCATCAGCACCTGGTTCATCAGCATCTTACCAGCATCTTGTATACATTCTCCCCATGATCATCAGCTGGCAGAAGTGCGGAGGAATAACTTCAATTTCACTTTTCTTTTAAAATGTATAAATTAAGTACTACTCAGTTTCACAATCATAAATAATGGAAGTTACGGAAAAGGTATACAATTCAGATTGCCAGTTAAGTTCATGTACAACCTGACTGAAGTTTTACTTGCTTTCTGTTTATCTGGTAGAGTCACTTTCCTTGTGCATAGACAGCTATTTCCACTGAAAGGGGTGGGGGGAAGACACCTTTAATACAGGTCTTAATCTTAATTTCTAAAGGAGCTGCTGCCCAAATGCATCATCTTGTCCTGGTTTGGAAAATAACATCTCTTTAATTCCAAGTTCACCCTGTGCTGGGGGAAAAAAAAACCCTACTGGTATTCAAGCACCACATTTTATGGCTAGTTCAGTGAAGTCTACATGTCAGTCTGTAAAGAAACTAATTCTGGGACATATATATAATAGATAGAAAAGTCACACCAAGTAGGAAGCAAAGTATGCACCAAAGAACTACTAAAGCAAACTAAAATTCATTCAAAACATGGATGTAGATACACAAAAAAAAGGCTGGACTAGCATTTAAGAGTTTTGCAGTGCTATTCAGGATGAAAGTATTTAATACTATTCACTAGTGTGCAGACCCAAAAGGCAGGCTATTGAAAATGCTCCCCCAGTTTCACATCAAACCTTTGACAATTCCTTTGTGAACTGCTGCAGTTTTTCAAAAAGCTGTTTGTTGTAGGTGAGATTTTTCCTGTTTGTCTAAGAAAATATAATGAACATCAAAAGCATTGGTGAGACCAAAAGTAATTTCAACTGTACCTCCCCTTTTATCCACCATTAAGACTTCTATCCTATCCTACACAAGTAATAAATGTTTTTAAATTAACTAAAAATCAGTTAAGTTCTCCATATCCTGCTTATAAATCCACATAATTTGTAACTTTCTAAGTAGGAAAATACTGTTGCCCTCTCTCTGCTATTACCTCTCCACCTAAAATCCAGCCACTGTTGCTTCTCTCTCCACATCCTTGCAGAGGTTTTATCTTTAGCAAGACTGGTGAACAATGCTTCAAACCCCCCTTTTTAAATGAAGACACTATTTCAGCCCTTCTGCAGTTTTTTAGAAAGCCCCAAAGTCCTTCATGAGCTCATGATGAAAGTTGCTAATGTTTTTCGCATTTCCCCATTGACTTACTGACAAAAATCGCTAATGTTCTTCCTGTAGTTCCCTGTCTGCTTGAGCATGTGCATCAAGCTCCTACAACCCTAAAGAATAATTAGTCAAAGAAGATATTCTCAATTTCTTTTATCAAGGACTAGGAGTATGAAAAAATGAACTGTCATAATCTCAGAACAACTCTCTCTGTGAAGAATGAAGCAAAGAAATCAATGAAAACAACTCCAATCCTTTATCACCTTTGCATCATCTATTAGCAACCCAGTCTTCCCATCAAAATCACAGGCATAGAATTTCTTTTGCCTGCCTTGTATTTTTCATGTATTTAGATAAGCTTTTTCTGTTTTGTTTTACGCTATAAAAAAGTGAAAATTCCCATCCTCATACAGCTAAGTATGGAGGAGTGAAGAACATGATAACTGAACACAGATGAGGAAGACGTGTGAGCTCTCCTAGCCCATCTTCTTAGGCTAAACCAAATTTTTGTTATTTTGGGCTGTTGCCAGGGTAGTTGAACAGAGAACTCAGTTAGGTCTTCCTTGGGTTCACAATGGAGAATGGCTCAAGGCAGCCTAAGTAAGACCAAAAATGTGTTAAAATGCAGATTAATGGGGGAAATGGGAAAAGTAGTATTAACACTTAGGCACATTGTATAAAGAGGAGCAACCACAGACTGGACATGGAAACTGCATTACCGCAGACCTCTGTACATCCAGACATGAGTCCAGGAAGCTGAGACTTGCCTGGTCTGCTGACAGTGCTTGCGGACAGTGCTGACTTGTTGCAGTGGAACCATCAAAAGAGACAAACAAAAAACCAGCTGAACTTGGAGGAACTGTGAAAACAACCAACAGAGGCAGCAAAGCAGCAGGTTGACCAGAGGACTGTTTTCTAAGAGATGTGATCACACTAGGATTCATTGTAAAATTTTAAAGAATAATTAAATTTAAATTTTAAAAAATGCACAAAGTTAACTTTTCCTTATTCTGGCCCCTCTATCCATGTAGCATTAGTAGAAGACAGAAGGGGGTGATTGCAGTCATTGCAGTGTTAGATTTTTAACACTACGGAAACAATCTAAGAGAAAAGGATCTAAAATAACCTTAAAGTACAGCTGCTGAGATCTTGCATTTTCCTCCCTGACAAGCAGAGATTTGATCGCAGTTTCTGCGCCATGGCAATGAAGCAAGCTGAATAAAGTAGGTAGACAAAAATAAATTGACAGCCCCCTCCCATCAAATACCAATTTCCAAAAAAGCTTAAAAAAAGCTTATTTATCAATTTTGTGCTATTCCAAGATAATACTTCCAACTTCATAAACTTTCATTAGCTTGAATTTACTCTTTTTCTACCTTAAAAGAGAAGATTTAGAGGAAATAGATCTTTCAAGGAAGAACTGATAAAATAGGTAAGTCCTAATAACTGATGTTATACAAAAATATAAACAAGATAACCAAAAGGTGTTAAGTAGAATGCCTCCTCTATTTACATTTCACTTCTTTGTGTTACAGAGTTACATGTCAAAAAAAAGAAGTGTTTTCCGTATATAGATAACAACCTTTACCCACACAATCCTGTCAGAGCTGAGTTTATTTAATTCACTTGTGAATATCCTCAAGACAACCTTCCTTTGCCAGCGGGCAGGACAGAGCAATTGGCTCATCTCGCACTTTCACTTCCGAACTTGGATATTTTTGCTGGTGAGTTCTGCGTGTTTGACTCGCGCTGTGTTACTAGCAGCAAGCAGCTCGAGTGACTTTCTGTTTATAACACTATAGAATGCACCCATAGCAGCACACCTGTGGAAAGAAAATCAACAGCTAAATAAAACATATTATAAAAAGTAACTCACCTGTCACTAGCAATTAGACACAAAGTAAGAGCCCAAAAATCCAGAGTAGTCGTTCTCTGTACTAGCTCTACGCTTAAAAATGAGCATTCCCAAAATGGTCCACGTGCAAGAACATCAGAGAAAGCTAATTTTGATGGACTACAAATACTAGAAGCAGAAAAGACTGTTTACCAGCAAGAAGTTTTAATAGCAGCATTTTGAAAAGAAAATACTGATTTTTGTGAACATTGATGGTCTGTGTGTATTGCTCCCTCTAGTGTAAAAAATACAAAACCACAATCAACAAAGAAAAGAAATCCCTGGGTTTGGTAAACTTTTTTTAGAAACAGTTATTCTCTATCCACATTTTTTTTCCCCTAAATATTTATAACATGATTTCTCACATTTTAACACAAGAGATGACAAATTTTAACTTAGCTTCACCTTCTGATCCAGGATTCTCACACTTTATTAGCAGGAAATGATCATACCAGAATGGAATAGTGAATATGCAAATCCACAACCTGTATTTACTGCTGTAACCCTCCCCAAGAAATCAGTAAGATATGAAGTGGTGTTGCTTTTTTTTCCCCTCCAAAACACTAATTTTCACGCTGTGATTCCGTTAGTTATTAATGGTGTCATAGAAGAACTTGGTCTAAAAGGTAGCGAAGCACGTTCCGATATGCACATATTCATCTGACTACTGTACTTGGGTAGGCCCTAGAATTTGGAAATAAAGCAGCTTTGGAGCTTGGACTTCCTTTACTAAATAGGTATGAAATCCCTTAAAAACACACAAGTCATTCTGAAGACTGGTAAGTGTGAGAAATTATTTTAGACTTTAACCCAATATGAAGAGCCACTGGCTGACACTCAACTTCGGCATAAGAGAGTATGCCAACAGCCGCAGCCACTGCTGCAGCCTCGTCTCAGACAGCATCTGGCAAGAATTCCTGGGACACTTTCCATCACACACACAAAAGAAAAACAAGAATACGCGGTGTCGTTTGTTAGCATGCTTAACAGGCCTCTTTTCAGCAGTAAAGTTTTCCAGCTCAGAATTCTCTTAATTGCGTACAGACACCTGTAAGAGCAAGGCAGCAAATTTACCTTCTCCAAGCACTGAAGATAAAAGCCAGAAAATGAAACTTTTAAGTGAGCAAAAGTCAAACTAAAGCATTCACTGAAGACGCGATTAAGCAATTTGTTACAGAATAACGAAATTAATGCTCTGCTTTTGTTTTCAAAAAAGGAGCTCTATTTTCCCCCTCCTGTTGCTACCATCAGAAGCAGTTGAGAACTTGGTAAGCCTTCTAATGAATCATTCTGCAGCTGTGTGTATACTTTTTTTTTACTGGGACTTCATACTTTACAGATATCGAAATTCTTATCATACAAGTACTAAATTATCATCTTCCTACTCCTATTGTAACTGCAATTTCAGCTTTCCAAGGTCTGACAGATCCAAAAAAACATTCTCTGCTTGCCAGAATGAGGCTGTGAATCATTACTCAGTTTCACACACACCAAATTTGAGCATATTTGGTGGAACAAGTCTGAAATACAATCTGATGCAGGCTATTTTTTTTGAAGACTCTTAATAGACAGTCCTAACAGATCAGAAGTGGTTCTGCTGTCTCAATACTGCACAAAATAAGCTCCACTCCCTTCAAAGATGAGCACGGTTGTATGGCAGATCCTTCAAGTCATTACACAGAAGTTGTATTTAAGGCAAACCAACCAAATTTTCGTTTTGTTTTTCTGCCCAATGTGGCTGTGGTTTGTACCACAGCAGCGCACCTCAAGGACAGTCCTTACAGAATACCTGCCATCACTACTCCCCCTAAAGCTGTGTTCACTGTCAAGACTGAGAAAACTATTTGCTTGATCATTTGTGAAATTTATCCAACTAATCTTTGTAACTAACACAGTCTGTTACAGGCAACTGGTCTCAGCCAGTGAGTGTAACTAGAACACCTACCACGCAGAGGGCTCGGTAAGGATGATGCTGCATGCCACAGCAAGAAAACAACCAGGTTCTTGAACTAGTGCCTCTGTAACAGCTCAGTCATGGAGTAAGAAAATGGGCACTACAGCAAAATCTCAGGGGCTAAATTCAGGACAAAATTAACAGTTGAGAAAGAAATTTTATTTCAAGCTTCTAAGGGGGTATTACAAACAATAGAGAATAAAAACATTAAAAACTATTTAAAAAGTAATTGTCCCTTTAAAATAAAGATTCAAGCAGGTTTAACAATGAAGTATGCTATTCAATGAAGTTTTAAAAAAAGATTTAAAAAGTATTGGTTTTGCTGTATTTGCTAATCCTTTATAAAAAAGCTGGGCATAAATACTTCGTGCATTCATATGCATTATTTGGTGTTTCATATTATATAACTCGGTACAGTATTTAAGATATCACTGCAAAAGAGTTCAAACACAGTGCGTTTATAAATAATGGAGTCATTATAAATCACATTGCAAACATACCTTGCCATTTTCATTGTTACAAATTCAGTATCTCAGTGAAGGTAGGAATAAAGTAGCTACAACAATCAATATCTTGACTTTATTTTTTTTCTTTTTAATATAAAAATGCAGTTCTGGAAACCCACCCTCCTTCTTCCCCCTGCCCAAACATAATGCTTTACTTCTTAAAAATAAAAATAAAGTACTAATTCTATATACATCACATGTACCATACAAAAATGTATCCAAAGTTTCTATTGCTACCAAAGTGTTCTAAATTAAAAGTTACATAAATCCCCTCATTGGAAACAAAAGATTACAAGTTACAAAAAAATCAAATTACACACAAACCATCAAGTTATTTTATACAATTTCCAATACATTTTTCTCCCAAAGCAAGTTGTCTTCTCATGTGCCTGTATAAAAATGCATATCAATATATTTGTCAATTTTATTTTTCATTATAAAGCAAATTAATACATTTTCTACAATAAATAAAACACAGGGAGGCACACATATCAACAAAATTAAATCAATGGGAGATAAATGGGATATGGTTTTGAAAGAAATAATGTGCTTGCAGGCTTTAAGCCAGGTTTGTTTAAAACAAAAACAATCTTAAGTTATTTTGGGCAACAATGGAGTGTTTTTGGTGATTTGCAAGTGATGTACATAGTATAATTTTTTTCTTGATGTCTTTCTCACAAAGTACCCTCCAAAATAATGCAACTTCCTTTCTTAAAATACATATTTGTAATTGTAAATTTACATCAATCTTAAATACGTGGTACTTTGTGCAAAGAGCAACGATTTACACAGACATTCAGAAGTCTTCTTCAGAAGCTACAGACCAAGGAAGAAATGATACAAGCAGCACCATATTGTCTATGATTTAGGCAAACATATATTTGATGCCATTTTGATATTAGGCTGAAAGATCCACTAAACACCTTAAGCTGGAAGATGGTGCTTAGGTAACTTAACTGCAGAAAGAAAGGAAAAAAAAAAAAA
>WEKW01031444.1:0-30898 GCA_013389905.1 Sula dactylatra | reverse complement strand
CGTTCACGCCCGCGGGAGGAGCGCTCCGGACCCGCGCCCGGTCCCGGCTGGTTTTGCCTTTCGCCGTACCGGTAGGGCCAATTCCAGCGCTTGTCCCCGTATTCGTTCCAGCCTTTTGCCTGGGGTAGGCAGCTCTCCTCACTTTAAGGTGGCCAGTACTCAGAGCAGAGTGTTACCTTAAATCCTCTCTCTCTCTCTCCTTATTTTTATTTTTTTTTATTGCAGTGAAATGGAAGGAGAGGTCAGCACACTCCAAAACCAAATCAGGAAAGGTTTTTCTAATAAATCCAGGAGTCTGAAGCATCTTGTTCATTGACTACCATGAAAAGACCGCTTATGTCATGATACCCAAAAATTACCATTAGAATGATAAACCATTAGTATGGTGTAGCGGGAGCTTCCAGTGTGGCTTCCCTAAAGTATAACTGTATGCCTTCTTCATCTATTCGAACTTGTTAAGTACGTCAGTAAGCCAGTAGTTACGACAAACCTCCTGAGGACATAAGAATACAAAGGACTTACGAAATCAGCGCCATGGGAATGGCTGTTGCAAGAAACTGTGGCATATGGCCTTTCTCATAAGTTGACCGAGCTTGAACTTAGAAGTACCCAGGCTTTTGTTTTGTTATGACTGTTCACTTTGGATAACTGTTCCTAAGCTCACTTGCTGTGGTCATTAATGATCTTTCAGTTTCAGTCTAAATTTATTCATAGTCAGTTAATAACCATTCTTGTGCCTTGCCTACGTTATCCCTTATATAACACTCCTCCCTCATGGTTCTGCCTCGCAGTGTATTCGGAGCGAGTGCTTCTGTTTTCTCATACTTTATTTTTTTTAAATTAAACAAGATAAATTCTTCTGGTTTGTAATACTGATTTTCAGTTTCCTTGCTCATCGTAGCTCTTCTGTGCATCTGTTCCAGTTTCAGTTCATCTTTCTTGAACACTGCTGAGCAAAATTTTATGATCTTAATTTCTTTTTACTTCAAAAAAAATATTTTGAAAGCTCCTTTAAAGAAAAAGGTTCTGCAGGAAGCTAATAGTCTTTGGGCAAAAACTATGAGGTAAATGAGAGGTCATACTAGCTGATCACAAAACGTTAAATACACGAGCATTTCTGACATAGCATTCTTATATGGCAATATATTGGTATTATGCTTTGGTAAAACCAGTGATTACAAATGGATATATGTTAAACCTGACAAAACCAACAGGCAATAGTATACCGTATGGCTCTGTTTCTCTCTGGTGACTTGTGTTTTTAATGGTAGTTCAATGGATGTTTGTCTATAGTACATCTTTAATTTTAGCTTTCAGCATGTAAGGCTTCATCTTGGAGAGTGTTGCTTTCTTTTCCGTTGAAGCTTAAAGCAATACATGGAGGATAAATTTGTTTAACACCTCTCCGAATTGAACTATTCTTTTCCTGCTTAATGTTTTAATTTTAAAATTGCAACATAGGAGCTGTGTAATTTTAAATCCTCTTGTGCGATCAACTCTAACCTCATTCTTAGAAATAATCTTAACTTGTATTTGAAAGGAGTGTGCATCGAAAACGTGCTGCAACTCCTTACTCACTAAAGATGCTTTAAAGTGGTCAGTGTTTTTGATGGAAGAAATCAGTTATTCTATGTATTCTTTTAAAGAATGATAAATTATGAAAATTCACTTTCTAGGCAAACTGGGTTGTGTGTCGCATAACGAAGACAATGTGGGGGTGGGAAAGCTGTGTGTGCTGAGCAGTTTCAGTCTTACAATACATTGCATATTACTGTTCTGGTATGTGTACCAAAGATCTATAGAATTTACAGATATTTAGTTATGTGTTTAATGTAAACAAGTAACTGAGTTTTCTTCCCAAATTTGGATGCTCAACTATAAATAGCCTGACTTTTAAATATGTCAAACTCCGCAGCTCCTGTTGACCTAAATGGATCTGTGCATATTCAGCACCCTTGAAGATAATGCTACTTATTAAAGACCTAACTTTAAATGCCTGTATGTATAAATATAAGTAGATAATAAGACATTTGAGTTACTGAGTAGCGATACTTTGACCATCCGTGTGGGGTTTTTTTGATTTAATATCTAGAAGGTAACAGTACTTTTGCATTTCAGAAAAAGTAATAGTTGCAATAAATTGGGCTATGAGCGGGTTGTATTTCAAGGTAATTGTGTGTTCCAACAAGTGTTGAAATAGGATGACAGGCAGTTGCCCTTTAACAAATTCAGCTTCACTGTTGATGTATATAGACTTTGTGAAACAGTTTAAATAGCTTGAACTAATAAGAAAAAAATTTGGAATTAAATTTAAAATTATTTCCCACTTCTCATATTAAAATAACACTTATCACCCTTGTGTTTCTATAAGCTATTGCAGATCACAAGCCTCTGGTAAAGTAATAAGTGGAGAGGAACATTTTTCAAGCAAAAAGTGCCTGGCTTGGTTTTATGAATATGCAGGTAATATGCAATGGATTTATATTTAAAACTATATGCTTTTGTTTAAAACAAATGAATGCATCAAATATTATTTATATTTTGCTTTTTTATGCTGATGTAGACATAAAAGATAAGTCCATACTCGCTTCCTTGTAACAAGCACTTGAATTAGTATAGCTTTTACTATCGCCTTTTCAGTATTTGTTCTTTTTCACTTTTTCTTCTTTACTCTGTGCTTTATAACTTACTACGGCATTCTTTAAAATGAAATGACTGATGTTGGACACTACAGTGTTGAACCGGGATACACTGAATGATTCTACTTCTTGATTTGAAATGGACAAACAGAAGTCAGGACATTGAGAGACAGTTTAGACAGAAGTTTATTTCTCTAACTAGATCTTGTTTATAATCAAATTGGATAATGAAATAGTTCTCAATTGTCTATTTCACAAAATAAAATAATAGATGCTTTTACTGTTTTTCCTGAGAACCTGTTCTAACATTTTTGATGTTCTAAATAACAAATGCTTCGTTCAAAAGTGTTAGAAGTAGCCTCTTTCAAATAAGTCAGAATTGCTATCCAAGTAATAGCTGCTTTCAGTGAATATGCAGTGTATTTTGCAGAATTTATTAGACTGTTACTGCCATTTATATACCAATTATATGGCTAGAAATTCAGGATCTGTAAACTGTTACTAATTTCTTGTCTAGTCACTACTTGAAGTCCATAATAACTAGTTGGTGATTAAAACTCATTAATGGCCAGTTCTCAGTATGAAACATGAGCCAGCAGATTTATCTGCCAGCAATTGGTTTGACTATATTTATCAGAACTGATTTTTTCCTTGCAGTCTTTCTGCAGTAATGAACCATTCCTGAGTCTAGTAATCTGCTTGCTAATATAGGTTTGAGGTATAATCTTCTAGAGTAGAGACTTTTCTGAGGGAAATAATAATTCTCAGTTAATTTTCTTCTGATAAGTGCACCTGCGCATACTTAACTTTTAAGGCCTGTGAATTTTGTTTTCGTTGTTGAGTGTAGGAGGTTATACTTTGTTAGTTAACCAATAATCAAAATATGCCAAGTTTCTAGCATAAAACAACATTCCAGTGAAATTACACACTACAGAAGATTAAACGTTTCCGTTAAAAAAGAAAATTATACAATTATACACACACTCTGTGTGTATGTATGTATATATATGAATTGAACGTATGATTTCTGGGCCAAAAACACTGATTCAAGGTTATACTTGTCATTACCAGTGAACCCTTACATGTGTTTCTCTTCATAACTTAAACTTGTAATTTTTTTCAAACATTCTGTGTAAGGGCTTCTCAAAATCGCATGGCAGTGTTTTGCTTCCCTAGGCAAAATGTTATCTGCAACATTTTTCAAGAGGTAGAGGTTCGTGATCTTAAAAGCCAGTTGCATTTTATTTTCCTGTAAAAGTAGTCATTCTGAATAGTTTTTCTTGACTGTTCTTATCTCACAGCCAGTAATTATTTAAAGTACACTATCCAAACTCTCACAAAGAATTCTACTTACAGTAACAGCAGCAGATAAAGATGAAGTGGAGGCAGGTATCATCAAGGGGACAAGAAAAGACTGTTCTGTCTATGTATAAATAGCAAAATTTGCCAAAAAAATCATAAAATGCCATGTTGTTTTGGAAGATAAAGCCTTTACCTTTCACATGGGTTCGTATTCACTAAAGCAATGTTAACAGAATGATCCAAGACACATCAAAATAGCATGTCATAATATTTGGTTGCCCTGTAGGAGTCATTTTTGGAACAGGCTTAGCAGAAATAACCGAAACCAGAGAGAGATTCAGAGAAACAAAGCATTGTAGAGTGTGTGTGTGTATGTGCTCTTTAAATATGCTATTCTGCTGCTATTTATAGGCTTTCTTTGTGTTAAAATGGAAAAGTGACAGCATAACACTAAATGTTGTGGCCCTAATGTCATTTTCATTGTGGTCATAAACCTTTTTCTGCTTTGTACGTGGCTAACATGCTTAGCATTTGTCTGATATATTGTTATCATTCTCCTCATATTACACAGCATCATAAAACTAACCTTATGTTATTTGAAGCTTCATCCTCTTCTGTGTCAGTGCAAACCTGTAATGTTAACACCATTGAAAGAGTAATACCTATAATAGTATCTCAGATGGAATTAATTTTTTATTGTTGATGAAGTAACTTTGAAGATCATTATTATATATGTGTATTATTTTATATAGAGAGAGAGTAACTTCAGCAGAGAGTAGCAGTACCCAAGTTGTCTTAAAAACAATTGACTGCCACAGTTATTGGAGTTGAGCTATGTCAATGGGAAACTCAGTGGAGTCTTTTGAAAACTCACATACACGAACTAAGGTAGCTTGTCTGCTGTTGTGGGGAGGCAGTGCACAACATGAAAGTTCTGGTTTAGCTTTGCTTTTAGTTCACAGTGTTACTTCATATGTAAGAAACATGTCTCCACATTGCTGCTGATAGAATGATTCTAACATAAAAGCTACTTAATGTTGTAATTCAGTGTTTTTAAAGATAGCTTGTACGCAATGTAGTCTAATTATTGTTGTATATAACCCTTGTGAGCAGTGAGTGTTACTTAGATTTCAGTCTGGTTTCTTTTTGGTTTTGAAGGTCCCGATGAAGTTGTGGGGCCCGAAGGAATGGAAAAGTTTTGTGAAGACATCGGTGTTGAGCCTGAAAATGTACGTTTCTTACGTTAATAACACTTTAAAAGGGGGTATTAGATAAGATTAATTTCTGTGTAAAACGCTTAACTTCAGTAAGGAAAGAGTTGTTTTTTCTCCTGCTTTTATGAGCTGTTGTAAGATATTTCAGCTGAATACATCATGTACAACAATTGCTAGAACATCTGAATGCTTAGAGTTTTGTTCCTGGATATGTAGAAATCAGCCTTTTCTTACGTACTGACTCCTTTTTCTCCACCTTTTTTTTTCCCCCCTAGATTATTATGTTAGTTTTAGCCTGGAAACTAGAGGCTGAAAGCATGGGATTTTTTACCAAGGAAGAATGGTTAAAAGGAATGACCTCATTACAGTAAGAGTGTTTTTAGATATATAATAGAACGTTCTAATTTTGTGTTTGTACCACTGGCTTAATTATTCTTGCCCTCAGTTTCTTGTGCATTGGCAATAAGACGCAGAAACTCTGGCTTTTAGGTCTGGTCTCGGTCAACAACTGGAAATAGCTACTGTTGTTCATCAGGTTTTGAATCTGATGAGTTCACTCAAATTATGAAGTTTTACATAAACCTAATAAGTCAGGTTTTGGTGGCTGCTTCTTACAAAAAATATGTTAAAATATCATTCTAGTTAGCAGACACAGATATGTAGATCTGGAGATACCCATAAGCATATTTCAGCACTGGTATTCTAGAAAGTTTTTACTGATTTCTAAGCTTTATAGATGAGGTCTGCATTGATGATAATTTTGGTTATTACTGTTGTTTGTTAGATGTAGGTCAGAAGCCGTGCTTAATGCTTAAGTTAAATAACTTTTTCAATTATAAATAAATTTCTCACTCTTGTTTAAGAATTTTGGTGAGATAATGCTCTGCCTAAAGAGATCATTTCTTTCATGAAACTAATCAGCTTTTTGTGAGGCTTAGCTTAGTTGTCACTTTCTGTTTGTTCTTCATGAAACTACTTATGGTACATGAATGTTTTAAGGGTGACTTGTTATGACACTGCATTCAATATTAAAAATGTCAGGGAGCTACTGTTGCAGCAACAGCACAGTGGGAAAGAGGGGCTGATTTGTCCCTTGGAGTTGGCACAATTGCCCTGTCAGTTGTGAATTGGTTTGGGAAATTGTCCTGGGCAGATACCCTCTGGTTATTCGAGACTATGGAGGAAGTGACTCTGGCGTTACTCTCTTACGCAAATCTTACCTGATTTGGGATTGGGCTTCCCATAGATGCCGTGACTATTTTGTGACTATCAGAAGCTCTTAAATTTAGTAAGAGCTGGAGTGGTTAAATTGCCTGAAATTCAGGACGACAGAGATTAAATTGTGGGTGCATAAATTTTTAGATGCACTAAATGGGTATAATTTGGTCACTTATCTGAAGTGCTTAATTTTTATGTCCAAATGGAAGCTCTCAAGAGTTAGCCAGTCTAGCAGAATGCAAGCACAAAGATGTATGAAATCAGGCACGTGTTCAGGGCCAATATTGTAGACTTTGTTTCTAATAATCTGCTGTGATTAGGAATCTTCTGGTTCTTTTAAGAACAGAGTCGGTCACGCTGTAGGCTAAATGTGTTTAAGACAGAAAACATGGTACTGCTGTGCATTTTTATACAAACAGACTTGTGATCAGAGCACTTGCCTAAGCCTAAACCAGTTAACCTGTCTGTTTTGCTTCCCCTGGGTGCGCTCTAATAGCAGGCTGTAGACTAAGCAGCTGGATGAAGCAGTGACACTTACATAAAGGAATTCAAGATTCATTGGCTTAAAAAGAGAATATAAATCAGTAGACTTGTGCTGTTTGTGCGTACCGGGAAGGAAAGATCATATTATGGGATTACGTTTGGGATGGGGGAATTCAGTTTCTTGTGAAAAGTTTGACAGAAGTTTTTGAAGGAGGAGGATTTTTATGCTCTTAAAGCAATAGAGTATTATTACATTCTTGCACAGTGTTTTATTTAAATTTTTGCATGAGGAAATTACATTAAAATGCATTAAAAGCCTGGAGTGTATTCTAAGTCAGAGTTATATTACAGAATCCTTATTTCAGAATATGTGAAATGTCACATAAGGTAATGGCATGAACAGGGTTGGGTGAAATTCAGCTCCATAGTAGGACACCTAAATGTGTGGTTTATATGCAAGAGCTGGATTTCTTAAACTCTTACTCTGGTCTTTGGAGATCTAGTTAATGTAGCGGAGCCTAGGGAGGTATTTAGTTTGCCATAAGACCTAGTGACTGGTCACCTCAATTGCTTGTATGGGTTGGTTGGCTAGACCTCTATGAATGGCAACACCTAAAGCTTAGACACCTAAATCTAATCTACAGTTAGATGCCAACATTTGGGTGCCTGAATCTTGAAGAGACATTATTTTTGCGTGTGGTTTTGTAGTATGCTGGTGAAGTTTGTTCTTTAGAGAGGAGGAGAAAAATAAATGTGTGATGAGGTATACACTGTCAAAATTAAGGTGGATCAAGCACTAAGCAGCTTATGAGACTTAAACAACTTAAGCTGGGAAAGTGAGATTTCTAGTATATCATGTTGGTATGGTGAATTCTGCCCTATATATGTGTGTGTGTGTGTGTATGTGTATTTTATGTGAAAGCTGGGTGCCTGAATCTAAATTAATCACCTGAAGCTCTTTTCACAGTCAGCAGAGAGAAACAAGTACCTCTGCTGGGCAATTTATTTCAGCTATTTTAAACACCTCCTTAGGACAAAATGAATAGCTCTCAGGAAGTGCCTGTTTATCTACATTTGCTTTAAAGCTATGGGAGGGTGAATAAGTTAGAGTTGAGCCTTTAGCTATGTATCTGAGTTAAAGGAGAAGCATACTCATGTATTTGTCAATTGTAGGCTTTACAGACCTACAAAGGAAAAAAAAGAATCCTAGTTACAAAATGAAGGTGAAGGAAAAAGGATTACAGTTCATGATTTTATTAAATTCCACAGAAGTCATTGTTTGAACTAGGTGAATACAAAGAATTTTGTGTGTGAGGAAGTGAGGCATAAGCAGCTGTATTGTCTGAGTACTTACCTCTGGCTACTTTTTTTTTAACCTTAGAATTTGAGCCAAATTTTACATTAAAGTTGGGCTTTTGAAAATGAGTGGCCGGGTAAAGGGGAGAGAGCCAAATTAGATTCCAACAGAGGGAAAGATAAGGTTATGATCTCGCATTTTTAGGTACAAGAGAAGCCATGTGAGAGAGAGTCAGGAAAGTCAGTTTGTAACTTCTTGATGTTTGCAGAATTATGAGTAAAACCAACTTATTTGGGTTGGTTTTAATAATAGCCTAATACCAGCTGTTTTTCCAACGAGCTTTTTGCTTGTTATTGCCTTTCTTTCTGTTAATGTTTGTGAGGCTAACACAAAGCATGGTATAAACAGGGGTTTTTTTATGCCAGTATAGCAATGAATGTCTGCTGGAATCTAAACAATTTCCAATCTCCAGACCTGTAAATCAATTGACATGGTAAAACTATAGCATTGTCAGGGCAGAAAAGATGTCCCTTTGCTCTCAGGCCATTACTTCCTTGCACCTCTGTATGCTCCAGTTATAACATGGAACCTAAATTTCACAAGATCCCATTTCAGTGCTTGAAGAGAGTGCATGGCTAGATGAATATCACTTCGGTTTTTTCCGTCTGGAGGGCTGGATGATGGCAGGGGAACTCTTTTGTAGATTAAAAGACCTTCAAGCTCCTTTAAGCCAAAAGTATAATGGGAGTATAATGTTTGTATACATCTTACTAATTTTTCCTTTTAGTAAAAGACACGCATGTGTGATTAATTATGAAATAGAAACGTTGGAATATCTGAGTAGGAGTTAATGAATCATCACAATCATCACTGTCTCCATGTTAGCTATGCCTCAAATGAACTCTCTACCTCAATAGAAATCAAAATAGGACTGCTTTCTGGTGCTAATTTAAGTTTTGTTACAAATACGATGTAGGGATGTGAAGAGAATGTAGTAAGCTAATGGCTAGTTTTGATGATCTTGATAACCTTATTTAATGCTGTCTTTCAGTAATGGCTGTTCAAGAAATCACATCTTTTTCTACTCTCTGTACAGCAGTTTGGTGTTAATTCACTTGTGCTAATTAGAAGGTTGTTCTGACTAAAAAGGAGAAAACACTGTTAGGAAGCTTATTCGAAGTATGGGTGAAGTCCGTCATCTCGTTTATGGTGCAGCCACACAAGCAGCTATATCTCTATAAAAGAGGAGTTTGACAGCTCTTTATCTCACTAATATGAAGAAAATCAGTTGCCAGGTGTGGAAATGCCTTAAATAGCTTTAACAGAGATAGATACATCCCTGCATCGGGCTTCAGAAGGTGGTGCCTGTCTGTTTGTGGGTGATCCATTGGACTGTTTAAATAGGTTGACAATAACTCAGGAGTCTTGAGGCTTAATGATTGCACATTTTCATACCAACTTTTTCAAGAGGATCAATTCTGCATTAAAATACATATAGCCAATAGTACAATGGACAGTAACAGGAATTTTACTTTGTACTTAATTTGATTGTTTGAACAATTTTAACAAAATATTTTGTAAGAAATTTAAACATACTGAAATTTGTGTTTATCCATGGTATGGTAAATAATGTCAGTCAAATTATATTTGACAAAATGTGTAGTAAGCCCACCTTAAGTCATTTATATGTGTCATTAGTACAGTAACAACATGAGCATTTAGTTAGGTGTTAAGTAGGTAGACTTGTCCTCAAATGTAGAGGACAATATTATTGCAGTATGAATGTTTGAACCTAGAAAGAAGAGACTGGAATATAAAATGAGGTCTCTTTGTAGCATAGCATAATACTGTTTTGAGAGTTAACTGAGAGAATACATAGACTAATTAGACAAAACAAGTAATTTTATCTTTAAATTTACCAAAGCTTTTTAACAAGATTTTTTTCAACTTAATGCATGGTTTCTTACAAAGTATATTAGTTCTTGTCATCTGAATATGCAGTCTAATTAATCAGCTAATAGTTCTATTTAATACTGATCTTGGCTGGGACTCGGTGCTGCTTTACGTAGATGCTGCTAGAGACAAGAAATAAAAGGGCTCCATCAGCTAGAATTGCTACGTTTCTCTTGTCTGCAGCCAGAGAGGGATGGGCAGACAGACAGACATGCACACACAGGCTGGCAGACCTGAGGAACAGGAAGTATCGGCTGTGGGCGAAGTACAACATCTCAGCCACCTGCTGTGGTACTCCTGAAGGGCCTTGCTATGGGCTGCTGTGGCGAGTCCATAAGGAGCTGTTAAAGACGCAAATGTATTCTCCGAGAGGCAGGCTGCCAGAAGGGGGACACATTACCAAAGGAAGTATTTGTGTGCATTATTTCTGGAAGTATTGCTTCTGTCACGCAGGATACAGGAAAAGATGGATTTTTTTTTTTTAACTATGGCAGCTGTTATTTTATAAGAATAAAATGTGATACAACAACTGCTCTTTTGAGTGAGTCTTTCCTGGAGGATTAGCATGTATAGATTTACATTCTCTGCCATTGTTGGTGAATCTAACCCATTTTCTATTTGGAAACAAAAGTCCTTGCTAAGTAAAATACATGGAGATCTTCATTTCTGCCAAATGGTTATTTTTGCCAAAGGGTTATCCTGTCAGCTAGCAGACCTGTATGTTCTGCTACAGCCTGTGAGTTTTCAGCTGAATAGCTACAGGCTAATCCAGGTGATAGGCTTATTAGACCTTGCATTTACCTGTCATAAAACATGAGCAGACTAGTATGTTTTGCAGAGTGCCTGCTCAATCCTGCCACTCATAAATATGTAGTGTTGAAGTGTGTGTTTAGGGTTTGTTTTTCTCCAAAGAGATATAGCATAAAGCCCTTATTTACAGCTGGATCTTACTGCCTTAATGTACACTGAACAGTGTTTTCTCCAAACTTTCATAGTGATTGAAAGATAAGAGTGCTGGGTATGAATATAAATTGCAGAGTATGGCATAAAAATACTACTAATTGAGAAGTAAAGCAGAGACTTTGTGTTATGTTGCTGATACATTTTTAAAAACTTGCTTACAAAAGCCAGGCGTTCATCATTTCAGTGAGGTGCAAATGTTGAGCATGTTCAGTGTTCTTTAAGTGACTTCCATGGTGTTACTCCTATACTGCTAATGACTGCATTTTGTTGATTTTAATTTTTTGTTTGCTGGCATTTTTTTCATTGTCCAAATGTTGTTTTGAACTTCTAACATCACTTGGGTTTTTTTTGTTTTGTTTTAAGGTGTGATTGTACAGAAAAATTACAGAGTAAATTTGACTTCTTGCGGTCACAATTGAATGACATTTCATCCTTTAAGAATATCTACAGATATGCCTTTGATTTTGCAAGGGTAAGACTACTGAAATGTTAGAGAAGTTCTTATTTTAATTATTCAATGAGCTTGTACTTGAGTGGTTTTTATGCTTTCTTTATTCAACCTTAGGATAAAGACCAGCGAAGTCTTGATATTGATACTGCAAAATCCATGTTAGCTCTTCTGCTTGGAAGAACTTGGCCACTGTTTTCAGTATTTTATCAATACCTGGAGGTACAAGTTTCCTTGACTTTCTGAATGATGGCATAGTAGTTGGGCTGTTCTGTGAAAAGATTTCTGGATTTGTGTTGTTTTGCTCAATAATGTATCAATATTGCTCCTCTTATGAAGCAGTGATGTTCTAGTATGAATCACAGATCCTTTTCTCCAGTGCCCCACCCCCCTTCTCTTACCAAAGGCAACTAAAATTCTGTCTTAATTAGTCTATAAAGGTAAACTTTAAAGACCTACAGCTGCATCTGTGCTGAATTTCAAGTTTGCTTTGTGTAGACACAGTATGTAGGTACCTGGAGCTCTGGCTGTCTCCAGAAGATTTTGGTCAGCTCAGCTGCAAGTGACTTAGTAATGTGTACTTGTGTAGGTTGTGGAGCATGCTAGGCTTGAGACTATTCCCTGGCTTCAAATCAGTACTAACATTCAAATCAGTACTAACATTGCACAGTAGCTGTCCTTATGTCATACTGTATTTTACCCCAGAGAAAAGAAGATTTTTGCCATCGTTCATTCTGAAAATATCTGAGCTAGGTATGCCCCACTTCAGGGCAAGATGAAAACTTACCGGTTTTTGAAGCTTCAAAGAGTGGTGACTTCCTGATTCCCTGGTATTTCAATTTTTGCTCTGATCTTTGAAGAAACCATTTTATGTTGTTTCAGAGCTAAGAAATATATACGTGTAGTATCTTAAAAAATGGAAAACCCAGGAAGTAGTGGCAGTTGTTACCATTAAATTGTTTGTTAGGAACTGATTAAAGATAAAATGAGAGAAATGAGAAATAAGATGCAGCATTACCAACTGTCATTTGACATTTTAATGTTCTGAAATTATTTTCCCTAGCAATCGAAGTATAGAGTTATGAACAAAGATCAGTGGTACAATGTGCTAGAGTTCAGCAGAACTGTCCATGCAGATCTTAGCAACTATGATGAAGATGGTGCATGTAAGTATTCATAACATTTTGCTTATTCAACTATTATTTCAGTATTTTCAATCTGCATAAAGCAAATTTCTGTAACAGAAACAATAATGTAAGGTATAAAATATTTCTTCTCCAACAATGCATAGAAAAACTGTCCTAATAACCATCCAGCTTCAAAATGCAGATGTTAATTTTGGTAGTATGTCAGGGGTATGTTGGTGTACTTGAGTCAACTTATATTCAGTTTTGGATTGAGTGAAGCTGCTTGCTACGTGAAACTATAGACTTGCAAATAGAATTATAGACAGCAAACTGTCATTTCCTACTAATACAGTTAAACTGGAGTTTATTCTATAAAGTAGCCTAGCTGCTGGTACTTGGGGTTGAACTCTACACCTGGCTGATAGTCAATCATACTATGACTGAATTGCATTAGGCACCCCGTTTTGGTTCATGTTCTAAATATGTGCAACTTTGAAAGCCCTAGGAGGAAGGAATTGGTTTTGCCAGTTTACAATATAACCTTATTTTTATGCTTTACGTTCAGTCCAGTGCACCTGTCAGATGTCAGGAATGCTTTTCTCCATAGTTCTGTGTAGCGTTATTTTTGCACTTTTTGCCACCCTTGATTGAAATTATTGTAGTCATCTTTAAGTCTTAGTAAGTATTTGACCATAGGATTGACATGGATGTTACCTAGACCAATAGTTTTAACCTTCATACTTTAAGATATTTGAAAGACATTGGCAAATATAACTCCAAGTTTCATCCATTTGCAGGGCCTGTACTTCTGGATGAATTTGTTGAATGGCAAAAAGTTCGTCAAGCGTCATAGCAAGAATTCAAAAGAAAATGCAAAAGTTTTTTTGGTGCCCGCCTGTACACAAACTGATGAGCAAAACAAAGGATTGCATTTTCATTCTTAAGAAAGACTTTATAGTAATTTTTTTCCTTTTTTAAGGAAATTTTCTTGTTACATGTGATATGGGCATTGAACCACACCTCTTCTGAGACTGAAAGTTGGAGTTCTTGTTTTGAGTCTTATGTTTATAGCATTTATTTCAGAACAATAAAGATTCAGATTTGTGACAAAGGCCTAAAAGTGAAGAATGTCCCTTGAATGTGAGTGTGGTGTCTATTTTTAAAACCAAATCTTTAAGATTATCTTTCTCAGAAGTGCCCTTTGCTATGAATTTTTGAAGACCTTAAAAATGCTTAACTGGCACTGTTCCTTGCTGATGGTATGATTGTCTTGTGTGACAAAGATTAGAAAGAATGATTTTTCGGAGCCCTGGGTGGGAGCGTGCTAATTTGCGTATTAAGTATTGGTCATGGGTTGTGCCACAGCTTTCAGCTCCTTGTGGAGATAAAGGCCTTAAACTTTTTTTTCTTTTTTCCTTTTTGTTCAGTACCCACCCAGTGGCATGATGTTTAATGGCAGGCCTTTTAAAGCAGAAGGGTGTAGAGCATATGGCTCTATATGCAGAAAAGCTGAAAACTAGTTGCCTGTACTTCGGATGGTGAACATAGATACTCTTTGGTACAGTAAAGCAGCTTCAAATTTCTACTACAATTTAGACTTTGGATTGCTTTGTATAAAAAGTGCAATTTATATTTTAAAAGGGAAAGCTCGAAAGACTTGGCTTCAAGCTTTGCTTCTTACATGTTTTAGACTGGAAGCATTCACAACGTGACTTTTTACTCTCCCTGGATGCTTTTCACAATGTCAAGAAAAGACTATTAAATCACCTACCTTTGACCTGTATGTAACAGGGTATTAATTTTTACCCTGTTACTCCATGTATTGAGTCCAATAACTACTGTGACTGCCCTTTTAGGCACTCAGTATTTGTGGCAACCTTTAAATACAGTAGGAGTTTGTCACTCTACCCTCCTGCCCAAGGGGCCCAATGCCACCCTTGAGAAGGAAAGGGATTTTCATGAGTAAATGTGAGAAACCAAAACAGAATGAGAGAATGAAACATTTGTAACTTCTACTTTATTATATAAATTATGTAGACTGTGATAATGCCATGAGACTCAGTCAGTGATCAAGGCCTCTTTGTGCCAAATATTTCAACAGCTTGAAATAAGAATAGACAATGTAAGCTAGGCATGACTTGAAGATCTTTGCCTCAGGGAAATGACTTCTGTTTTGCACATCCCTTATTCAGACTAACAAGCATGAGTTTTCCTGTCCACAAGGAAAGCTTTATTCCCAAGATGAATTTTTTCTTTTTTACAAGGGGGGGGGAGGGGGGAAATGTGTGAGGAGAAATAAGTGGGACAAACTAGTAATGTGTGCCTGTGCTCTTGTTCTGCTAGAGAGGACCACTCTTGCAACTTACTCTCCAGACCTGCTTGCTGTGAGCTGCAGGAAGCAATGCAGTGGTGGTTCATGGGCTGTTCTGCAAGTCAGCTGATAGGGCAGTTGAACCTTAGGAGTTTGGTTCTGCCCAAGCCAAAAGAAAGCATTGAGAGGGGAGGAGGGGAACCAACAAAACCCAACAGTTGGGATACTTGGAAGTTCTCTGCCTGTACAGTGGCTAGTGTCTGTGTGCATGTAAACACATGCACTACAGCTGTTCTAAATATTTTTCCACCTTTTTTAAGGGAAGTATTTAATTTTAGACCCCATGTAGGCTACAGCAGTTTTCTTCCATAGGTTGCAAGTTGTCCATTTGCATTGCTGATTTCACTCATAAGAGTGCCTTTCATTTGGGAATCACCCTACCCCACAGAAGGTTAGTGCCAGAATGAGATTAACTTCAAGAGTCCCAAGATCTACTGGTAGAGTAAGGTCCTAAGGTGCACAGATAAACATGCACCAATTAACTTATGTCAAGGGAAGTACTGCTGTATACTAAATCTCTGCAGGGGCACTGATTCTGAAATGGCTTTTTCAAATTCACTACAATGGCTCTCCTTGCTTAATATGTTTAGTCCCCATTATAACTGGGAAATTTTCTTTCCAGAACTTTTGAAGTACCAGTTAGAAGATGAATATTTTATAGTGTGATTAAAAAAATCATCTCTTAGATAACTGCGAACTGTTTGTTAATTCAACTGAAATCAGTTGGTCCTAGAGGATGGTATTAGAGTGTAACAGTAGGAGTGATGCATCAACTAATACAAGGTGGTCAAGTACTTACCGTTAAGGTGTAAGACACTATGTGATCTATCATTTGTATCTCTGTTAAGGTTTTATCAGTATTCCTATAATAAATCCATGTTTCAGGGATTTATAACTTGGCTGTGTGTGTGATTGAAAATCATCAGTTACTGTAAAACTTTGACTGGGAATGAATGTATTTAAACTACTTAAAATCAATATAGTTTTTCAAATTTGAATAAAATAGGATTTTAAGTTATGTTTTTGTGCTCAAAACTGCTATCAGATTTATTGTTTAAATGTGAACTAAAGGCTTGTACAGTTTCATTGTGAGCTGATCACTTTTATTAGCTGTCTTTTATTAATCACCTTACAGCTTACTGTGGATAAGTGCCAAAAGCTGTTTATTTATTCTTTTAATTTTGTGCATGTCCACAAACCAAAACTGAGTTCAGCTAAATGCTTTCTTTAGTCTTTGAACTTTAATTTTGCTTTGCTCAGGTGCATTTCAGGCTATTGAATTAAAAAAAAAGGCAACAACTTATTTTTCAGTATTCTAAGATGAAAGTTCACAAGTGAAATATGCTGCCATAGTTATGACATAATAAAATTGAAGGTGAAATGTCTTCCAAAACTAAATCATAGTGGTGTCTGTCTAGATGTTATAAACTTCACTTTAATCTTACCTTAATTTCTTCTATTAATTCTTCCTAACATAACTAATTTTTTCTAGTTTTCTTAAACAAGTAACAGTTTTGGTTTTTAAATCTGAAAACTCCCACCTGTTCATGGAAAAAGCCATACTAGTAGATTGGAATGTAATATTTCTCCTGTGTAAAAAATGTGATCTTGAATTAAACAGTCATGTATGTTTACCTAGATCTTTAACTGTATATGTAGTTTTGATCCAATTTATCTTTACTGTTGAAACATCTAATTCTTTACTAATGGCTGTAATTTCATATTTCTGTATAGCGGAGTTTAAATTTTGCATTTGAGATTACTATGGATACAAGCTTGGTACCAATCGCAGGTGGCCCGACAGGGGGCACTGTGGTCCGTATTTCCATTGTTAGAGTTTTTTCATAGCTCTCGACGGCTTTGAGCTGATACATTGATATTGACTGCACAAAAATTGCAAAAGGGACCATAAGTTTAATGTTTCTGATGTTTTGTTCATTTTTTTAAGCTAGCGAACAGTTCTTTCGATGCGATATGTACAAACTTGTACAGGTTTAGCTTTAAGTATGACAAATAAAATGGTATGTAATAGGGCAGAAAACTTTTTGTCATGCTGCCTCTTAGTTGTTTTTTTTCTTTTGTGTATGTATAGCTGTTCTTAAAATACTGAGAGACTTAATTCCAGCAAGATGGATCAGTCTATTTTCTAACTTAACCTTACTGAATAATTTCTTTGCTGCCATGTGTACATATAGAAAACAGAACTTGATCTCAACTGGGAGCAACAGCAAACACCATTCTTGTTTATATCCTGTGTTATTAGGTGCTGATAGAACACAATGGTCCTGGTAATTAACTGTCATGAACTATTCATTGGATTAACACTGTTCCAACAATCTGTTACAATGCATGTGAATGAAAAGAGAATGAGCTTTTCTCTCTTCCCGACTGCTTCCCTCCACCCCCACCCCGCACCCCCACAGCATGTCTTGGGTCACTCGTCTGTTTTTTAGTAAAGGACTTTGTGTTTTCTGGTGTACGCTTCCATAGGGTCTTTCAGAGCCCGTTACCAAAAGGATCAAAGCCAGCATCCCATCACATGTTTGAGCTAGTGACAGTTTTCCTTGCAGGTAGAACTTGTTCCACTCTTGACCCTTTCTAGTGGAGGTCAGATGCTGTACCTGCCTCAGGACAGTCTTCTCTTCCAAAGATCATCAGTCTCTGACCTGAGGAAATGCCCGTTTGTTGTCTCCACAGTTCCACTTTATCTTCTTTGATAATGAAGTTTCCGATGCCTTCCTGAGTCAGTCGGATGTTTAGAGGTATGCGAAGCTGGTGTCTCACATCTGTATCTACAAGCGATGGCAAAAGTTCTGTTACTTAGCTTTGTCCTCATCTTCTGTATTACCATTCTGTATTTCTTTCTGTCTCTGTGGGAAAGGACACTGTAGCGTTAGGTAAAGACTAAATGTGTACTGAAAGATGACGTTGCCTAGTGTTAGCTTTATTTTTATTTATAAACCACTGCCAGGCTTGTCACCAAAACAAAATTAGTTTCTTAGATTTGTGTATCACTTCATCCAGACTCTAAAAACTCCTGGTTTTATCTTAGCTAATCAGAATATGGCATTTCCTATGTATTGGGATGTCCTTAGCTTTTTTTTTTCCCCTGAATAGTAACTAACCATAATAACAATGACAGAAGATGTAAGTTACTGAATTTGTCTGTTTTATAGGCCTTACAGTGGACAGATTTTTATCTCAATGAGCCAAATACTATTTCTTAATCCAAGTTGGTTAGAACATATTTCTGTTGAATTTACTTACTACTTTATAAGTTATTAAAATGTTATGTTTGTGTCCTGTTCCTCTAGAATCTATACCTATTGATAAAGATCCTTTAAACACATAAAACTTTTTATCAGCTCAGTAGTGAATTAATGCTGATTATAAAATAATTTAAAGGTAGTTTTGGCTAGCTAATATACAACTTTTTTCCTTATTTTCAGAATTAATTTATTTTTACTGTTCATTGCAGGTAGTTTAAATTTTTTTCTGATAATAGCACTGAGGTGATTCTTTTTATTTTTTTAAAAAATTAGAGTATTTCAGGCAGGTTTACTGTGCCTATTGTAGTAATTTAAATTACAACAAAATGAAACGGTAGATTTGACCTGCAGCCTGCTAACTATTGTAGGCTTAAGGTGAAATTGGTTTTTTGCATTCAAAATCAGTTAACTCTAAATCAGTTTTTTCTGATTAAAGAGGAAATATCTGATGTTGTAATGCCTCTCAATAATTAAAACTTAGAAAGAAATATGATAAACTTCAACAGCTAATATTACATTCTCATCTAGCTGCTCAACATACTTCACTTTGAACATGGAAAAAATATTAGGATACATGAATGAATGATTCAGAACACCTGAAATAAATCATTATTGATCCATGAGATATGTAATCACTTTAATTTTTTGCAGGATACAGCAACTATAGGAAGAGGAACATTATTTGTATAACAAGGAGGTCCTCTGCATACCTGGCACTTGCCTCTGAGTTATGATTTTGTATAGTAGTTTGAGGTATTGGTTCTACTTTGGTGGATCTACAAAACAAAGTGTTTACTCCCTCATGCGTGTTTGACTTTTGCATCAGGGCTGAGTAGTAATACAAAGCAAAGACCAGTGCTGGAGTTCCAAGGGCTGGGTGTGTGTCGTGACAGTGTGATTTTTGCCATGATGTAAAATGGAAATATTCATGGCACACAAGGGAAAAAATAGGGAATATATCTGAAAATAAAATACAGTCATATCCTACCATTTTTCCCTTTATTTCCATGCTTATTTTTCTAACCAGGGGAATGGTCTGTCCCTATTTCAGACTTGTAGTCTGTTTGTATACATGCACATGCATTTTTATATATAAAAATAAATACATAAATGTTTCCCATCTGGTGTTCAACCGGGTGGAAGCTGCCAGTAAAGAGTTTGAAGGTGAAAAGACAATTAGAAAGGTTCAGTTCTCCTCACCCTTTCCTATAGCATATGTATGTTTTTAGGGCAGTGGAGGTGGCTGGTCACCTTTTGGTCCTATGCAAATCTCCCTCGGTGGTTTTTCTGCATTTGAATGGTTCTGTCCTAGGAGCCAGTTTAAAGTTTTGATAGTGAAATGCTGTTCCCTTCCTGAATCTTCAGAGGGCTTATTCAAGACTCATTGATTCTAATTACATGTTTTGGGTTTCCCCCCTCACCGGTGATTACTGGCTTATAGAATGAACACTCTACTGTGGAAAACTGTCCTTGTAGAGTTGGAGATGCCCAACGTAGCAATGTTTATGGGAAGGCAATAATTATTACTGACACTTGAATGAACCACCAAGATATTTATGTGCCAAGGCCTACCCTTTGCCAGTGTTTCTGACTTTATTTTTTTAATTGTTTATGGAACTGTGATTTTACGTCATGTGTTAAATCACACAAGGATATCGCTGTGCCTATGCTGTTCTACTGAATATATGCTGTACTGAGGTTAATTACAATGTATAATTCTTAAATGCTTATGACTTTAACAATGTAGGGTGTTATAGTTTGTGGAGCTTCTTAATGTATTTTTGCCACATAGTATGATACATAGCTTAATAGAAAATCATTGGTTTCTGAAGTCGTGGGGAAGCATCTTAAGTGTCAGTATGTATTTGTAAGCAGTGAATAAACTTCAAAACAAAGTTTCATTTGCTATTTTATTTTTAGATGATCATTTCAATTTCCTAAAGGATCACTATTCATCAGGGAACATATTCATATCCTTGTTTAATAACAGAAAGAATATTATTTTCCTATTAATTTGATAGTTTGGGGGACAGCTAGTGTACTAGCATGTAAGGCTTCAGTTTCATTGTACTAGGTACTGCATTGTTAATAAAACTTTTGTCCCAACATAATGACATTACTATCCTACAAATCAATACTGTGCTTATGCTTTGCATAGTGCTCGTCTTCTAACTCGAACATTCCTGCAATTATAATATTAAATATTTTTCCATTTAAGTACATACATTAAGTACAATATTCTTTAGAAATGTAATTAAACCAAGAACTTGTTTTCTACTATTAATATTATCAATGCAAGAGAGAAAATAATCTCATTCCCATTTATTACTTTGTTTATACATTTCTTGAATGTTTTGGCCACCTTTACCTCAAAGATTTGATTTGTGTTAGCATAGTTTGAGTTCACCAATGATGATTCCAATCAAGTTGTACAATTATTTTGGTTAAATTTTGCCTTTTGGAAGTAAATAACAGGGGCCCAGTTCTCCAAACATGCTTAAGATTTCATCCTTACAGAAATCAGGTTCCTAATGATTGACAAGACATTTATTTCAGGCCCTTCTAGCTCAGATTTTGTAATGGTTCATCCCTGAATTTTCTGCCATCCCTGAAATAGTGGCTGCCTTAACTACAACAATAGCAGCAAATACTAATTGCTAGGCTTCTGTTGCTTTGACATACCAAGTGGAAGACAGGAAGCACTCATGTTTAGGTTGGATTGCAGGCCCAGTGTATGTGTATATCACTTTGGCTACAGTTTGAAACAGGTGTGAAGTTGGCTGTATTTCTTTTAAGTCGGTTCTTTTTGTTATATTGCAATGAGAAATAAAGACTGCCACTCTACATCATGCAACTTCTTAGGTTTAGAAATGGTAGGGCATGGTAGGGCACAGAGAAACAGAAGGAAGTGTTAAGCAGTGTCTGAGATACTTAGCTTTTGGCTGGTATAGTGCATTGCGCAAACAAAATTATCTGGTCTGATTTTTCAGTTTTTGGATGTTTCCTTTTGCAGATGCCTAACATGCTACACAAAGGGACTGTTTTTGAGAAGGTTTGAATATCCAAAAATGTTGGCACGTTTCCTTTCCAGCAATATAACCCCTTGATGATAGTATTCTGGTGGCTGCTAGGAAGAAGAGACCATTTAATTGCTGGATGTTTCCCAAATGTAAGAAGGTCCCGTGGACTCCTGTTGCTCTCTTGCACGTTTGTTAGAGAAGTTATGCTGAACATCAGGAGCACTTTGGCTGTCCCCAGCCACATTTGACCCCTTAGAGACAATCAGCTTCTGACTTCCAGATTTGATCTGGAGTAAGGAATCGATAAGTGATGGTTCCAACTAAAGTTTCCTTAACATCTGTGTGTTGTGGAAATGTGACACACCAATGCTTGGTGGCTAATTTGAAAGGAAAAACATTACCACAGCCATTCCAAATCTAAAGAAAGCAGGACTAGATTTAACCAGCTTTAATAGATTTAATTTGTGGGTTGAAATTGCGTTTTTGCAGTTCAGAAAGCCCCAAGTTACTTTGGTTTTGCTGAGTTAGCTCTATGGGGTTTTGACTGGAAATATTTTCATGCAATAAACATTTTGTAAACAAGGAAGTGATCGTGGTTTTATGTAACAATGTCGTGCCAGTAAAATATAGTTGTTGGGAATAGATAGAATTTCTGGACATAAAAGCATATGTTCTGTTATCACAGGACGGCTTACATGGTTGCTTTATTTAACATTGCTAATCTGCTTTTAGAAGGACTTTTTACATCAGTCCATTGATTTGAGTTTTGCAAGTGCTCATCTGTGAACAAGAGTTGCACAGGTATGTCCTTTGAAATGAGTGAGTCGATGCTTTGTGTCCCACCAGCACGCAGGTGAGCAACTGATATTAACTGAAATTTTAGAGCAGTAGTATATAAATGGACATTAGAGATTCCTACGTAACTATTTTCTTCTGCTCTTCCACTGTTAATGGTAAAGCTAGCCGTGTTATTGATGCCAGTGGCAGCATTGCACTGGGAGTGCAGCAGTGGAAAGCTTACTGCCAGCTAAGCGCCAGCGTTGTTCTAGCCACTTGCACATGCTTTGCAGTATGCCCAGAGATGCAGACCATCACAGCCAAACAGCAGGAGATCTCTGAGCCGTGTCATTGAAGATAAGTTTGTCTGTACCATACCTCAGTTGCAGTGGCTGCAGCCCAGGGATGCCGTACTAATTCTGGGAACAGCTCTCCAGTCAATGTGGTTTCCAGTTCAAAAGGATTTATGAATTGGTTCCTGTTAAAACATGATTAGATAACCTTATCTCACTGTTTTGTTATTATTCAGAAGATATTAAATGTTTTGAATGTTCATACAAATGCTAAGCACATCAATACCAGAAGATACTCAGTTTGAAGGCCTCACACTAAACAAACTGATTTGTTAAATATAGCCAAAAGAGAAGTCTGGTAAATCTACAACACACTGTGAGGTAAGACGTGTTTCATCATCTAAATGCATATTTTCTGTTTATATAACATAGAACTTTATATGCACAGAAGAAAATAACAGGTTTGTGCTAAAGGTGCTATATTTTGGACTTAGATGAGCACTTAGAGAATGCCTGCCATGTACTGATATACAAGCGCTTTATTAATGAGTGAAACTTCACTGTGCACAGTATCGTAGCTAGAGAATTATTTTCCATTTAACAGACTGATATGCCAGAGTCACTGGCCTGTCAAGAGTCTGTACTGCTCACCTGCTTCACTAGCCTTTGCAATCTTGCCAAAGCTTCTGTGGGTTTTATGCCCGCAGGAAGGAGAAGATCATGGACTTTGGTCCAGCTGTATGGGTGGAATTAGTGCTGCACACATATCTACTATTCTGTAGCCCTCATCACCATTCAGCATGATTTTACCTAAGGGCAGAGTAGCAGTTTTGGCTAGGAATTTACGTTTATTGGTTTACGTTTTCAACAAGCAGAGGAGAGCTTTATGTCTTACAATTTGCGGGCAAAATGTACTGGCAAATATGTATGTGCTTATTGTTGTTACCAAATGTTCCTTATTGGCACAAACATTGCCTGTGTTTGCTGTTAATGGCCAAACTATATTGAGTTAGCAATGTGTTAAAAAAGTAAATTTACATTTTTATACAAACACAACTTTACAAAGTTTGTAGAAAAAGGGTAGAAATGACATCCACAAACAAGAAATCCATGGTCCCTCTGTCCTTTCCCACTCTGCTTCCCTCCTCTGTAATTGTGTATCTTTCCAGTATATGAATGGAAAAATCCTGAAGAAAAATTTCAGAAGAATGCAATGAAAAGAAACTGTGACTAGAGACAAGAGAGTTCTATTTTAATTATCATTTTACTGAATAATTTGATTGGAAAATTACATAGCTGGAAGCTAAGCTTCAGAAACAAAGTGCAACAAACTAAAGCTACAAATTGCAATGCATAGTATCAGTGAGTGCTGTAAACATCTGGGGCAAAGTTATGCTTTCTACTTTCAATAAAAGACATTAGAGGATCAATCGTCTTTCAAGGAAATATTTAAGTTCAACTGCTATCAAAGTCAAATGTTTCTGTTTCTTCAGAATTACACCTTGGACTCAATCTTTCTCTGCATAAAGAATCCAATGGAAAAAAAGGTTGTACAAAACAAGAACAAAGTAATGATTTCTCACCTAGGTAACATGATCAAATCTAGCTGTGAAAATCTGCTAGATATAGTTCAAGCAAAGTTACCTGATGCAAGAGACTGAGAGCAGAGAGTATCAGTTATTCAGTATTTGGAAGAATATTGAAACAGTTGGTTTCTACCTACAGCAAGTAAAAAAATTTTTGAACTAAGACATTATAAATGTGTTAAAGTATTTCGGTCTTCCACCAGTGGTATTGACTTTGAACAATCATGTCAAAATTATTTTTAGAAATGAAATGAGACATGTTAAGCTGAACAGAAATGGAAATTTTTCTTTAAAAAGAGGGAAAGCCACTGGTTTAAAACTATGAATTCAAAATTTGTCCAAATAATGTATTTTTTTAATCTGAATGTATTACAAAATACATTAATTAGGTTCAGTACAACTATGTTGCCTTCTGCAATGGGTTTTATTATGTCTGCCATCAGTGCAACCCACTGTTGTGACCAAATTAGAAATAATCATCCCCCTTCTCTCTCCTATTTTTAACTTCAAGGAGAACGTGATGTTTTAGAATACTAAAATACAACAGGTTATTTTCATTTTTAACCCAGAGGGAGGATTTGGAACTTTAAACAGCACAGATTGGCAAGTTGACTTTTAGGTAAGTCTAACCAGAAAAGTTGCAGTGAACACTCATCTGCTGATTAAAGAATGTTCATTTAACAAATATCTTGCATATGCTGCAGTACAGCAGCACAATTTGCCTGTTTGTGTTTTTTAAACTAAGGTTAATTCATTAACAATTAGACTCACACCTCAATTCTGATCCACAGACTCTCTTAATGGGACAAGAGCCCATCTGTCTTTAGGACTGTCTCCTTGCAAGGAACATCCTAGAAAATGAGTTATGACTAACAAGAGTCCTTCTACATATTCCAGGAAGCTAATGTTGGAGACTTATCAGCAGGGCTAAGATTTTAAAATACTGTTTTCAAAAGAGATCTGGGAATGCTATCTTTAGGCTAGGTATACCTAAAATCACAGATACAGGAATACACTTGGGGTGATATTCTTGAAGTCAACTTCTAAATGTGTTGATGCAACACATGGACAAAGCACAGCTAACTGTGCAATTTATAAGGAAAAATGTAGAGGCCGAGAGAGGTCCTGTACGGTGAGGTTACTACTGAGAAAGCGTAGCTTTGCATAAACATTGGGCTGTACCCACATAGAAATCCTTTAAAAGAAGAAAGGAAATACTACTTCATAGTATATACAACCATGAGATTTTAATACCTCTTTCTAGCTCTTTAAATAGGTAAATTTATGTCATTTTAGAGACCTATAGAACTCTATGTAATGGATGGAGGCAGATTTGCAGAGTGCTGTGGTTGTGCAAACGCAATATTGTTTCTTTTGCTCCTGAACTGGACCTTGAAACTCTCTGTGTATCTAAGAAATGAAGTTCCTTGTTTCTTCCTATAGTCACTGGTGTGCAAGGTATGTTAGGAAGGTCCTGAGAACACAGTTCTCTCAGCTGATACTGCCATCTGGAGCAAGATTAGGAGCCAGCATCTAGATCCACCCAAGCCTTTAGGCATACTTTGGATACCTACGTGCAATATCTAACCTTAGCGGTGACTATAGCTCTAATGGGCCCAGGCTTCTGCTGGTTCCAAAGGTGTCCAAATATCTGCTGATGGGTGTTTCCAGAACTGCTGTATTTGACATTTCTGAGCAAGTATATGCCTAGATCATGTCTAAGCTCTATGGTAGTTGAGAGAGTTGGCACCTATTTTGCTTCTGGGCAAAATATGGGAGGCATCCCAGATTATACCTGATTGTTTGAGCCGCACACAAAAGACGGTCATGAACAGAGATTCTGGTCTTCCTTTTGTCCAGTGGCCTAGTTAAGCTTACATGGCTTTTGAGAAAACTCAGATAAACATTATAAACTTGAATATTCATTTTAGTAGGGCTTGGATTTCTGATGAGCACCCCCACACCAAAGGGAGTGTAGGCACAGTCTAAATTGACTCTTTCCAAATTCTCCTAAAATCACTTTTGACTCCACCTCATAAGTCCAGTTCAACAGAATAAATAAGGTTTATAACTGAACATATTCAGCGTAGTCTGTCAGCTGAGTAAACAGGTTGGATATGAATCAGAGCCACTGAATGAGTTCATCAGACTACTGGAAGCTAGAGCAGATGGGTCACTGGCTGTTTCCCGTGGGAGATGGCATCACTAGCTATTGTGTGACCAAACCAAAGCAGGGCATACAGGATCAGCTCTGGTACAGAAGAAAGAGCTACTAAAACAACTTTATTCAGCACTTGGAATTTCCTTGGAGATCTTGCCCAGTCCATCTCAGTTTAATGTAATTCATGAAACAAATGCCCAAGGCCTGCAGAAATTCAGAAACTGTAATAAAAAAGGAATTAACAGACTGAAGGAACTGTCACAGGTAGGAGACTGAACTGAGAAGCTAGGCCATCGGGGGAAAGACACGCTTTTAACAACAGTAAAAAGAGTGTGATCAAACATATTTCTTTTTCCATTCATCATTTTTTTATTGTCTCCTGCAGTTTTTTTCTATTTTAGGAGACATACAGACATAGAAAAGCTTTTAAGAACTTTAACTTTATTTTTCTATGGTTTGTAGAAAAATTAAGTAAAACAAAACAGGAGAAATTACTTCACATGAAGAATCACATTTATACAGCCTACTTCTGCTACACAGACTAGTCTATTTTGGGCTGGGTCAGGTTTCTTAACACTGCTGCAAAGTGAATGTTGCTCAAGTGTGAATTTTACTTGCTATCTATGTAGGACAAAGTGTCATATATCTATAAAAAGAACTGATTTCAAAGAAAATCATAACTTTACTTTGATTGCTTCTCTCTATACAATTTGAAAAATCTAAGGAGCATTTCACTTGTGGAGCTTCCCAATAAATAAAAAATACAAGTAGTTTGTTCTCTAAAATAATAGTAGTTCCTTTATCTCATGCAGATTTTTCTTTCTGAAGTAACCTCTTTATTAGAAAGGTCCTTACTTTTCTGTTCGGAAGGTTTTTTCATTGTTAAAAGGACCACTGCATGTGGACCAGGTAGGTCAGCATCCCTGCACAGGCTGTTTGGGCCAGAGTTACTGCTCCAGCTATAGGGCAAAGGGAGACCATGAAAGTTTTGTTCTTGAGGTCTATGGCATGCCTGGAGGAAATTTTTCCCCCTCTGTTTCTATATCCTTTTGTTCCTGTAGAAACCACCTTCTTCATAACCTCACCTGAAGTGGACTTGATGCCAGAAAGGTCATAAAAGTTATCAGTTCTTTATTAGGTTTTAAATAAGAAATGCAGTCCCTTTTGAAATTCATGACTTGTTTGGAGAAACTTGCTGATAATTTGAATGTTTAATATTTTTCCCAGCCTTGATGTGTCATTGATGCATGGCATCATGCTTTGTTTTGACTAAGCATTATGTTTATAGTGCGTCAGCCCTCTGATAAGGAAGCCCAGAAAACTCAGAAGGCTGTGGTTTCTTGGGAAAATTGGGAGACTTCTACAGCAAATGCTGCAAAATGTTTGTCATTTAACAATGCACTCTATTTAATGTGTATTCTTTATTACATTTATTACCTAATATGCATATCTGTGGTAAGAATGTCTTTGTTTTACTTCTCTTTTCTATTACTTGTTCTGTAGCTGAGGCTTTGATTCAGAAGTTACAGGGTAACTTCATGTGGCCCATGCAATTTAGAAATAAACTGGAACCATATTAGTCCCACCCTGTCTTAGAAAGCCCTGTCCTTTTGAATGTAGTAGTACCACCGTTTTGACCTACTTGGGTGCTGCACAATTTTATTAGGTATTCTTGTGGTAGCTGCCAACTTTTTCACTTCAGGAGTGGGTAATATCTATACACAACTTGGTTACAAGAGTGTTGTTTTAAGAAAGCCCAGTTACACATGTCAAATTACTGTCAGTAACAAGGTTGTGATTTGTTATCCAGCATTATCCCTTCCTGGACAAGTATTTTTCTTGTTTTAGGAATGAATAAGTTGCAAGCCTAAACAAATACAAAAATATTTTATATCCGTTTGGTGGTTTTGTTTCAAAGTAAAAAGTTGATGTATGGCACTCTATGCCACCAAAGTTTGACCTTAACTATTCTGCTCTGGCCCATTTTTCAACCAACAAAGTGTCTGCGTCTCCTTCCTGTCCAACTTTTGTCTGCTGTTCCTTCCCTTTTTTAATCAAGACTTCCAGCCCTGCAGCTGAGATCCAGGTAAGTTCATCTATCAGTGCTGCCCATTTTCTTTGCTTAAACCTAAACCTTGTATGAAATTCTTCCATTCATCCCAGAGAATCCAGACTGCTCTAGTAAGCTTGTATAGCGTCAGAACTTTGTTTAACCACAAAAATAACCATACTTGTCTATGACACTGGGAAATCCTGAAGCTATACTGTCCTTTGCTAAATATTATCTGCCTGAAAACCGTAACTTCATGCTTTTTTTTTCCTTTTTTTTTAAATGATTTTTTCATTTGTGCATGTAATTTGCTTCTGTGAGTGGTTCAAATATATTTTAAAGACGGGAGCAGCCAACCTAGTGATTCTAGCTGTGGAGGTAGGTATTCTTTTACGTAATTCTCCCGGAGTAGTATCTGATGCTAAACAGATATTTTTTTTTTTTACTGGAGCAGTGCTGAAGTGCTGAATGTTGTCAGTACATTCATTTTTTCATAGTAAAAGCAATAAAACTATAACAACAGTGGAAAGAAACTGAAGCAGCCTTCTTCCTCCCCAAACTAACGAGTAGCAGTGTGCAAGAAGCTCGGACAAGCCAACTACTTTTGTTAACTAACATTTTAATGAAGACCATTAGCAGCAGTTACGGCACGTCAAAACGCCGTCACTAGGGGTTTCCTTGACGTCACATTAGGACCCGACACTCCGGAGCCGCCCGGACGTGACGCCTCGCAGCCGGTGGCAGCCGAAGTCTCTCCGTGCCGGGAGATGGCGTCAATGAAAGCCCCGAGCTGCCTTCCCCTTTCCTTGCAGGCCACTGCCTTCCCTTTTTTGGGTCTAGAGTAAACAGGAAATAAGCATAGCAAAGCTAGACATAGCATGGCTACAAATCTATCTACTTTTGGCTGTATTTGTTGTGATATTTATTTCAGCACAAGGAAAAAATGAATGAAAACAGCCTTTTAAATAATGTTTATGGGCAGGATAAGCATTGCCACAACACTTAAATGAGTTACTGGATTAAGTCTCATTTTGAAATGTGATCTAGACACATGGAATTCAAAACCATGTGAAAGCATCTGATTCCGATGAATGTCATCAGCTTTACAGTTTCTTTGAGTTACTCAAGGATATGGATAATGTGAATCTCTGTACCATTTTTGCTGTTTCAAGTGTACAGCCTTGACTGAAAGTTAACAGAAAGTAGTCTCCTGTGACCCAAAGTATTTAGAACAACAGGACACGGAAGTGGAGGTTTCCCAGAGTATCTTGGTACCTAACTCCTTAAACAATTACAAATCTGACCCTAACACAAAAAACCAAAAGTTAAAAATAAGATTTAGAATGGAAGTCAGTATCAATTTTTACCTAGAACTGAATGATGACCATGTAAGAAGAAATAAAAATTGTGCTCTCTTATCTGGAGACCAACAATAGGATCTTGTCCTACTGAACTGGGATTTGCTTCATACCAGTACTTGAAAATGCTGAGAATGGAAAGGAAAAACAAAAAAAAAAAAGGTTATTACACTTTCCTTTTTTTTTCATGTGGAATATCAGTGTGCACTAGGCTTTTATAACAAAACAATGTTCCCATACTCAATGATCTTAAATATCTAATGTTAAGGTCCTATGATTCTTGTGGAACTCTACAACAGCTGCTAAAATAAAATAATAATTTAAAACAGTCTGGGAACTGGAACACTTCACATACTCACTACATACATACATACAGTAAGCTAACTGTGCCACTGCACTATAGGCACTGAAATAAACCATAAAACCAGTTTGACAGGCCAGTTAAACCACTGTTCTGTTCCTGTCCATACAGCCAAATTTTCCTGTTGACTTTCATCCTACGTTTTTGAATATGGCATGGCTGTTGCAAGAATATCATCAAAATATAGTCAGCAATCAGCTGGGTACTTTAAAATTCTAGTACTTCTGCAAACTTCCTAGCAGTGTATGGTTAACATTCAAGGATTTTATTGTTTTAGAAAACATTCTATATTATACTGACTTATGAACTGATTTAAGTGGTCAAACCATGCTGCAGTAGGCAGAATTTCAAAGGAAATGAAATACAGTTCTTTCCCTTGCTGATGCTACTGCTGAGCTGTACAACTTGTGATGAATATGCAACTGATTCCAAATAGAAATGAGAAACAGATAGGAAATCTACTTAGTTTTGTGCTTTAGGGAGGTTTCTGAACAATAATCAGAACTACCAACTTATATCTGGATGCAGGCAGGGCGATGAGTGAATTGAGTGCAGCCCTGTGGAGAAGGACTTGGGGGTCTTGGTGGATGAAAAGCTGGACATGAGCCAGCAATGTGCATTCACAGCCCAGATGGCCAAACGTAACCTGGGCTGCATCAAAAGCAGCGTGGCCAGCAGGTTGATGGAGGTGATTCTGCCCCTCTACTCCGCTCTGGTGAGACCCCACCTGGAATATTGCATCCAGCTCTGGAGTCCTCAGTACAGGAAACACCTGTTGGAGCATGTCCAGAGGAGGGCCTTGAAAATGATCCAAGGGCTGGAGCACCTCTGCTGTGAGGACAGGCTGAGACAGTTGGGGTTGTTCAGCCTGGAGAAGAGAAGGCTTCAGCCCATGGCAGTGGGCGTGGACTAGATGATCTTTGAAGGTCCTTTCCAATGCAAACTATTCTATGATTCTATTACAACAAGGAAGAGGCCCAGGAGGTTTCCCCCAAAAGACCACACAAA
>WEKW01031442.1:221144-259512 GCA_013389905.1 Sula dactylatra | reverse complement strand
GGGCAGGGCGCAGCCCCCCCCCGGGCCGCCCCCCCGCCCCCCCAGAGCAAGGCCGCGGGGAAGCACCGGCACCGGGTCCGTGTGTGTGTGCAGCCCCTGCCGCCCGGGCCTGACCCGCCTTCGCCCTTCACCGGCAGCCAGAAACGTCTGCGCGTGGTTCTGCTTAATTATGGCTTCTGTCGTTTTAGGGGTGCCCCCCCCTCCACCGCCGAGCTGTCACCCCTCCGGAGGTGGCGGCTGCCTTGGCTCCGGGCGGGGGGTTTCTGCCCTCTGCTCGCTGGGCTGCGGCGTGGGGCTGCTCCGAGCCCGGCTCCCCCCAGCAGGCCAAACCCCCCTGGACGGGAACGTCGTGCCCTGGTCGGTGCCCGGCTGGCTTTTCTCTAACGCCGCTGCCTCGGGGACCCCCGACCCACGGGTCTGCTTAAAGACCTCGTCCCTCTGTCCTGGGCCCGCGTCTGTGCTCATCGTCAGGTGCTGGGCTCGGTTGTCTCCGTCCTGGGGGTTTGTGTGTCCGGGGGCTCTTTCCGCGATGCTTTCATCTGCCCCCTCGCGCCCAACCGGTCATGGTAAAAATGAGCTTTGTTGGCGTTGTAGATGAGCTGAAGTTCACCTAAAATAAGGACTTTCTTGCAGAATGCACACCGAGAGCATCTGTTCCCCAAATTGTGTATCCACGGAAGAAGAGGCTGTTGGCTGGGATTGTTTTGAGCGTGTGCGCAGAGCTGATGAGAGGGAATCCTTTTCCACGCGGCGCCTGTGGCTTTGATTATCACGGGAAGCTGCTGAGGCTGAGCGCTTGATTAACATTCAGAGCGGCTGCACGGTGGTGTGGATACGAGCGTTTGCGGTGCTTGGTGCGCGTCCCAGTGCCCATCACTGGCCTGCTGTCTCTCCCGTTCCAGAGCGGGCCGGGGGCTCCCCTGCGGAAGGTGGGGGCTCTGGGCAGCGTGGCGTGCAGCTCCGCTAAAGGTCCAGCTTTGGGAAGGCGTTTGGGCCGGAGAGCAGGCAGCCTGGATAAGAGTTTCGGTGTTTTCCGAGTACCATCTGATCACGTGGCGGGGTTTTTTGCTGTTGTTATTGCAGGCGTCTTCCCCCAGTGTCCCAGCGTCCTGTGGCATCGGAGCGGGAGGGAGTTGCTCTCTCCCCGCGGTGCCCTCGGGTCGGGCTCTGCCTGGGAGGGCTGCAGGAGGTGGGCTGCCCAGGGCGGCACCGTCCGAGAGGCGACGCAGCGGCCCCCCCAGGAGCGAATGGAGGGCTGGGGCGATGCTTTGCAGTTGTGCCATCTTCACCTCGCTTCTGAGTGCTGCCTCTGGGGCCTCTGAGCACTTCCTTCTGTACCTCCTTGCTCGTCTCAGCCTCCCTCGTGGAGCCGCGCCTGATATTTGCAGCACAAAACTCGTTGTGGTTTGTAGCGGTTAGTAACTGGTTGGGTACGGCGGGGCTTGTGGAGCAGGCGAGCGCTTTAGTCTTGTGTTTCTTGTCTTGAGACATGGAAACCTGAGTTTCAGAAGGGAGCGATGCATGCCACGCGTCTTCCCGCTGTCATCCGAGGCTTGTTGGGGGAAGATGGACAGCGCTCTGAGGTGAAGTGGTTAATTGCAGTGGGGCATTAGAAAGGAAAGAGCTCATGATTAATGAACGGTGTTCCTCTGACTTAAACGTTCCCTTTTTTTACTTTAAATCTCATCTGTAGCATACAGGCCACAGAAATGAACTGAACTCGCTTGTGTTTGGGCTAGTACAGAGCTTGGCAAAGCATCCCACCCTGACTTGGAGACTTTTAGCAGGTTTTGGTAGTATAAAAAGCTGCCACCAGCTGTGGCACTTGTCTGGTGGTGGCTGTCCTGGTGAAACTGTGTCGGAGTCTGGCCTGAACCTACCTGACCTCAGCCGCCGGCCTCGGGTTTGAGAGGCCCTCGAACCAGAAGGCATAGTTACCGTGTTATTAGCTCTGCTCCCAGTAAAGTGCTTTTAGACCGGAGTCCTGTTTTAATTAGCGATGTAGTTGGAAGTTACAGACCTTTCCTAGGTTGTGTTTTGGCTCAGCGGAGCCGCTCGAGGTCTGCAGGGCCGCTGCCTCCCCGTGACCGTGGACGGAGCCCTCGGCACTGCCTCAGGGACCGTGGGGGTCACTCCGCAGCCCAGGGTGTTTCTCCGTGGTAAGAAGTGGCTGTGACCCGCTCCGCTTTGTACAACTCGGGTGGGCTTTTTGCCGCTGGCACGGCAGAGAATTTGGCACCTCTGTCAGGGGTCGTCGACGGAAAACATGCAGCTGTCTTCCTCGAGCATGGCAAAGCTACGGGGTGGGGAGGAGGTGTGTCTGGAACACCATGGGGAGCTTCCATTGCTTCTGTAGGGTGAGATACCCAGGAGTCGGGGCGGCCTCTGCCAGAGAGCGAGGCTGGCCAGCAGCAGCAAGAGCAAAACCCTTTCCCATCCCAGTCTGCAGGTGCCTGGGCGCTCTCCCGAGCTGTGTGGCAGGGGGTTTGAAGCGAGACGTGTCTGAGTGACGTGCCAAGCCCCCGTGAGCTCCCCCCAGGATCTGTCTGCGAAGGATGGGAAGATTGACTGGTGCCAGTTATTTGATTTTTGGGATCAATATGGCAACACTTATTCCCTGGGTGCTGTCCTGTTTTCACAGTCCCCCTCCCTACAGGGAGCTTAGATAATGTTTGGAGGAAGGGCACGCCGCTCTCATCTGTGAGTGACTAATTGCTTTACAGGTTGGGTTAGTCTCGGCGGAGCTGTAGCCTGGGCGGCAGGCTGCTCTGCCGTGGCCGTGCCGTGCCGGCACCTCCCTGCCAGCTGTACGCAAACCGGGGCCGAGTGCTGTGGGGGGAACTCGCACAGCAGCCCGGGGGGCTCGGCTGCGCAAGAGCTGGATGGGACCCCTCGCGTGGGCAGGGAGAGGGCTCTGCTCTGCCCGCGGCTGGACACGTGCATGCGGCAGAGACGTGTTTGCATGCGGCGAGGTGCCGTGGCTGCTGAGGGGTTCTTGTGCCAGTAGGATTAATGGTCGGGCAGGGACAGGCTGGCAGTTGGGGATGGTGAAGGGGGAAGGTCTGCTGGGGTGGTGGGACCTGAGGAGACCTGCATTGTCTCCAGAGGTAGAATCGTAGAATGGTTTGGGTGGGAAGGGACCTTTAAAGGTCATCCAGTGCAACCCCCTGCCGTGAGCAGGGACATCTTCAGCTGGATCAGGTTGCTCAGAGCCCCGTCCAACCTGACCTCGGATATTTCCAGGGTTGGGGCATCTACCACCTCTCTGGGGAACCTCTGCCAGTGTCTTACCACCCTCACAGCAAGGAATTTCTTCCTTATATCTAATCTAAATCTCCCCTCTTTTAGTTTAAAGCCATTACCCCTTGTCCTGTTGCAAGAGGCCCTGCTAAAAAGTCTGTCCCCATCTTTCTTATGAGCCCCCTTGAAGTACTGGAAGGCTGTAATAATGTCTCCCCGCAGCCTTCTCTTCTCCAGGCTGAACAACCCCAACTCTCTCAGCCTGTCCTCACAAGGTGTTAACGTGGCTCAGTGCAGTTTTGTGGGAACAAAACCGAAAGCAAGAGAGGCCGGCTGAGGGCTGGAGCGGGGCAGCAAGTCGGGTTTGGTGGAGCCGGCATGGAGCTCACCGAGTGCTGCGATGGGGGCGTCTGGCGTGTCCGCAGCGTTTGCTGGGCTTTACGGTCGGCATCCGCTCCTGGAGCGGAGCGTTATCCTCCTGAAGGGGCCCGTCCTCCCCATCATACGCAGGCTGGTGTTGCAGAGTCACGATGCACCGTCTCTGCTGGCGTTCTGCTCATCTGGAAGGATGAGAAAAAGGACCTTTAACTCTTTCAAGAAACATGCTGTCTGGCTGTGAAACTGGTGTCTTTGCAGTCCGGCGTGAGATCCTCTGGCTGGACGGTGTGACCGCCACCTGGGCCGGCAGTCAGGCAGCCATCCAGTCGCTTTTCCCCCAGTTTTGCAAGCCACGCTGGTGTGCTGAGCTGCTGGGTTGCAGGGATTGCTTCCAGGGAAGCAAAGCACCGACACACTACAGCGAGCCGAGCTGTCTCACCAGGAGCTGCGGCTGCCGGACGCTGATGTCCGTGTGCCCTGGTCAGTTGTGGCTGCAGCCACGGCCGCTGTGCGCCGAGCCAGCTCCTGCATCCCTGCGCTTGTGTCGCGAGAGGGGCTGCACGCTTCCGGGGCTCCGGGTAAATGTGTGGAGCTAAATGTGCCCTGGCAGTGGGAAATGGGTCTTTTCATATGTGAGAGTTTGTCATATTGTCGTGATTGCTCACATTATTCTCTGTAAATGGATGTTTTTAAATCTCTTGGCTCTTATCGCTGATGCAGACAAATGACTGCATTGCAAAACCAGGGTCTGGCTGCTTTTTTGCCTCGGGATCTGAGAGGTTTTTCTCTGCGTCCCCTGTGGCCTGAGAGTCCAGAACAACTCAATTTCAAGACATGTTTAGCATGGATGAAGGCCTTATCTTAAAGCTTTCTATATGGAGCCCTGAATAAGGCATGGCCCCTTCTCTGTGGGGATTTAGACAACAAACAAAAACAGAGGGGTTTAGAACACATGCGTTTCTGAATGAGCCGTTGATGATGTGCTCTGCTGTTTCTAGCTGTGTCCGAATTTGCAGCTGTCCAGCCCTCCCCAACCTGGTGTTTCTGATCCAAAAATCGGAGCGCTGCTGCTTCCCAGGGCTTGGACAGCCCGGGAGGGGTGCCAGTTTTCTGTGTGGGGCAAGGGACTAGGGGCTAGTGTGGAGGCTGGCGAGGCTGCTCCGAGGCCCCAGCTGAGCTGGGGAGGTTGCAGCATTTTCCATATTTCGTTGTAGTTGTGCAGAACAGGGTGTCACGCTGTCGTGTTCAGCCTCGCTGCTCCCGTCTTTGGGGCTGGGGTTTGGGCACGTTAGTTCTGGTTTTGAGCTTCTGTGGGAGGTGAGGGTGGGTGTTGAGAGGAAACTGCCTCAGTGCTTGGTGCTGTCTCTTTCCGTGAAGCCTTTGATGCAGCTTCTGGCGGCGCAGGCCCCGTGCAGATGGTTGGAGGAACGAGGATGCAGGCGTTGATGCGTCCTGTGCTCCTCCAAGGTGCTCGCAGCTCCTCTGCCTCGCAGCCTTTCACCGTGCAGCTGGAGCTGATGCCTGGAGAGAGGAGCTAATGCTGAAAGCCAGAGAAGCTGAAGTAAACCCGCTGGGCAGATGAGAGCTCTCGTAGCTCATCCTGCTACTGTCCCACCTGTGTTTTGAGTCGATTTTCAGCCTGAGAGTGCCAGGCTCTCTGCTGCTGCAGGATGTCCATGCAGCTCTCATTAGTGGGAGGCTTTTCTAACTGGCAGTAAAAATACGCTTTGCTCTGCCGTGCGTGGACCTGGCCAAGTGACTCATCGGTTTGACTCAGACTGAGTTCTTGTAATGCGCGCATCTAGCAAAAAAACCCTATACGTTGAAATGCCTCCAGTGGTTGCTAACAGTGAGCCCTGTTTGCTATACAAACATTTGCAGAGGGGACCTCGGAAAGAGAGGATGTAATCCCTGTACACGCCACGTGCAAAGCTGCCTGTCTTCCGTCCAGTTACCTGGCTGCTTGAAACGAGAGAGTATTGCAGCGATCGGCGCGGGCGCCTGTCGAAGGGGGTCACCCTACTCCTGGCAGCCGCCAGCCCCCACGCCACAGCATCCCAGCCGCACCGGTTGGTCTGGGAACTGCAGCTCCTCTGGTCCCAGATGCCCTTAACAGTTGTCGCGTTCTCTTTGAACTTTTGCCCAGGAAGAGAAGCTCTGTGTGCTGCAGATCAGAAACCAGGGAGTCAGATGCCTGACGCTGACATGGGATTAGATCTTCCTTCAGCCAGCACCAGGTCTGATGGAGAGGGTGGTGGGTTTAGTCCAGCAGTGCCTTGTCTTTGATAGGTCTCGGCACCTCCAGTTGCCTTGAGGTACTTTCGTGGATCAGAAGAGATTAATCCTGCAGTTGCTTAAGACTCATGAGACAGCAGGCCCTGAAAGCTGTTGTTTGTGCTGGGTGGACTCTGCTGCCATTTCTTCACGGCTGTGGAAGTCCACCCTGCTTGTCGGGCCAGCAGCATGGTGCTGGTAGTGCATAGGTGTGAACGCTCCCGCCATCCTGCCAGCAGAGCTGCAGCCTGCCTTCTGCTGCCGTCACGGGCACGCCGGTGCCTGCGTGGGCGCTGCTGGGCGATCGTCTTGTGGCTTCTGAAATCTTGTGCTTGCAGGGTCCGGTGAGCCCGTCACCAGCCTGTGCACGAGCTGCAGCTGCACCCGTGGGGCACTGGCGGGCTCGGGTGCCTGTTCTCCACTGCTGCGGTCTGTGCAGGAACGGCGAGGTCTCTCTTCTCTCCCCACCATCACTTCTCCTTACCTAGTACCTCTTTCTGTGGCTGTTTCCTGTGGCTGTTGGAGCTTGGTTTGGTCGACACGCAGCGGCAGCCTCCCCTGGAGATGCTGGGGCGGCTGGAGCCCCTGCGGCTGTCTCATGCGGTCGGCAGCTCCGTTTCCCAAAGGTCACTGAGTGGGATGATGCCTTGAAACGGTCTAAATACGGCACAAGAAGCATCTTGGTGTAAAGCTTTCCACGGGCTCACCTTCGCAAGTTGTAAACCTGTGATGTCGCTTCAGACAAGATGGAAAATTCTCTCTACCCCGTCTTGGGTGATCCTCCTTTTTCATGGGGGAATAGATGTATTTTATGTCAGTGTGGGATGAGACATTTTGGCCCTGGAGCGATACCTGTGCAGGATCAATGGGCATGAAAGTTTTAATATTCTGGTCTAGTCTTTCTCCCCATTTTGAGGAGACTCTCCCGTGGCCTGCTGGATCTCGTTGCCAGAAACTCCTGTTGTTGTGACTGTCGCCGAGAGGGTAGCTGCTGTTCGCATGGCTGTGCGACACCTGTGTCACGGTTTCGGGTCAGTGGGTGAACATGAGGAGGAAGCATCAGTCTAAAACATACGTTGTAACTAGGTTCTTTAACTGTTACTAATATTTTGTTTACTGCCAGCGGTAATTTTGCAAATTTCTTTTTCGTTTCTCTCTCTTGAGCTCGCATTTATCTCAGTTTGAGCAGGAATCTCAAGACTTTGTTTGCAGCAAGTTTCGTTTTCCCATTTCTAGTGCTAGGATGCTAGGCTTGAGAAGCAGCTGCGTTTTTGTGCATGCTAAAAACAAACAAAAAAGACTTGGCTCGAGGTAGAAATGTGCCCTGGAGTTCCCTGGGCTGCCCAGCTGTGTGCCCCATGGGAGCTCCTGCTGCGGCGCTGGGGCAGGAGGAGGTGTTCACTGTGAAAACCCCCTGGGTTCGGTTACCCCGAGATGCCCCGAGGGGATCAGAGGAGTGGTGGGGTGGTACTGCTGAGCCGGGGAGGACTTTTCTCCACCTCTTGCCGTGATTGTGGCATGAAGTCTTCCAGGGCCGGGCTGCTTCTCTCTTCCTCTATGTGGCTATAACGCTTTTGACCACTAACGACTCTTATTATGTCAAACCAGACATTTGAGAGCCTGCAAGCGCCTCGGGACAGGGATCATCCTGCTTCTTGGAAAGTGTCTTTCCAATACCCAAAGCACGTTAAACCCTTCCAGTTTTGCAGCTGGTAAAAGGGGAGGCACAGAGGGTTTGGTAAAGGTGGCAGCGGTTACTGGTGAGAAGGGGCAGGCGGTGGAGGTCAGGGCATCTGGAGGAGCAGCGTATGAGGGCCCTTCGTCTCCCAGGAGCAAAAGCCTTTCTTTTGCACCGATTCAAATCGGGTTTTGTTTGTGGTGTGGCTCAAAAGTGCCACGTGTCGGTTTGCAGGGAACGGCCTGCATGTTTGGCAACTGCTGCTGCCTTGTAACTCAGACTTGGATAGTCTTGCACGTTATTTTTATGTTTCTGAATGCTTTTTGATCAAGATGATGAAGCAGGAAGTTTTTTTGGGGAGGAAAAAACGAGTGTCTCAGTGTCTATTCATTAGATGTGTTTTTGTGTTGTGGGTAGCTGTAGGAAGTGGAGCAGAAAGCTAGGCAGGCTGCTTAACTCTTCTCTGTAGGGCATCTTCCTCCCCAAAGCAGAGGTCTCTGCAATGTGCTGATTGCCCAGTTAACCACGCTCCTCAGTCTGGTGGAGTCGCAGCCTTTCCAAAGATGAACTGCTCTGGCATCGAAGCCGAGAGGGAAGGACCAGTGTCCTTCTGGACATGCCGTTCACCCTGCCCTGGACTTGGACAGCTTTTGATCTGGAGAATCACAACCACGATGTACTGCTGGGTCTTGGTGCTCTGGCCGGAGGGAGCACCTCCTGCAGACCCTGGGGCGAGACCGGGTCCCTCTGCCCGCGTACGCCGCCACCGTGGGCAGCGCCGGCCGGCCTTGTGCATACCAGTCCTCTTGGCAGCCTCCGAGTCAGCTCCGCTTCAAAACTGCGATAACGTTGCCCTTCTAGAGTGGGAAAAGACTTCTGACCTTGTTTTAGGGGCCTGACCCTAATATTGCTTGCTTTGGTTTTGTTTTAGATACCTGCAGTCACACATGTAATGTTTTGAGAACTGAGATGTGTGTCTGTTAATTGAGACCCAGGAAAACCTGTAGGGAATTACACGCAAGACTGCCTGGTCAGGCTGTTGGGGTGTGCCGGGTATGCGGAGAACCGGCGGGCGTTTTCAAGGCACGGTGCTAGGACCAGGTGCCCCTGTGGCTGTAACGCCCCGGCGGTTGTTGCAGCATAAACATGCTCGTGTTTATGCTCGAGCTCGCGGCGCGTACTGCTCCAGGATGGTTGTGTGTCCCAGCGCACGAGCACGATGGCGATGGTTGGTGCTGGTTACCTCCATCTTCACCTGTCAGGTTCCAGCTGTATCATTCTAATGGTGAACTTGGAAACGCACCTCCCCAAGGCGAGCGAGAGGAGCTTGAACCCTGGGCAGACAACACGGCGCAGAGCGTGCACGTCTCCTCCTCCTCCTGCCTGTGCCTCTGCCTGTCCCGGCTGCCTCCGTCGTGCCGGCCGCCCCTCCGGCGCGGCTGGGGGTTGCCCTGACGGGTGGTGGGAGCACAGGGGTGGGAGGGTCGATCAGCGCAGCTGCTGCTGCGTCCGCTGCCGAGCGGAGAGTGGGGATACTGTCCTGCGCTCGCCTTCGAACACAGCATCTCTGTTTAGCGCTGAGCGGGGCGAAGCTGGAGGACAATTGTTTGCTTCAGCTTCTTCTGGAGGAGCGGCCACGGTGGCAGCAGGGGTACCAGCGAGAGGATGCGTCATGAGTTGTATTTAGAAATGAGTGAAACCGTGGTTCTCGTGGATTCACACATCATCCAAGATGCTCAGGATGAATGTTGTCAGGGAGAAAGCGGCACTTTGGGTGGCACTTTGGACTTGGTCAGCGGCTGGGCTGGTACCGCAGGCATTTCTTTGGAGAGGCAGGTGATTAGAAACGGGGAGAGAGAAGCTCCTGGATGAGATAAATGTGAACTTAGCAGACCTAGTTAGGAGGGAGGCCAGGCAGTATGCGTGGTGAAGTGTGGTGTACCAAAGATAGACTGCCCCAGTTTACCTTCCTAATGAGAAGAATGAGACTCGCACTGATTTATGCAGTAATTATCTGCACGCGTGACTCCTGTGGGTTACCAGTGAGGCAATGAGCTTAAGCGCTACGTCTAGTGTTAGATATTTATGTGGATGAGAATACCTGCGGTGACATTAGGAAAGCTTAGGAAAGAGGGTGCTGCCTCACCGCACAGGCTGGCTCTAATCATCGGACGCACCGGAGGAAGCTTCTGTGCAGGCTGTGGCAGTCACCTCCGTGCTTCGTCTGCACCTGTGTGGCCCATGCTGGAGGTGAAGCTTGGGCACCCTGTCTTAGTGTGGTGGTTCCTGTTCATTAGATCTGTTTGAGATGTTAAATTGGGTAAGGAAAAGGCAGCCTCATTCCTTGGGCCAATGGCAGTGTGGATGATGACATGGTTAAATCAAGATTAGCGAGCTGTACGGGCTGTGATGATGGGGAGTCCGTGGAGTTTGCTGTAGGCTGTGGGCACAGGCAGTGCTTTTTTCCCCTAAAAGGGGAGGAGCGATCGTGCCCTTCTCAGTTTGAGGGGTATTTGAATTCTGAAGCGAAATCATAGGCATCACCCTGGCAGATACGTGCTGAGCACGGGTGGTGCAATCGAGCAGCAGACCGGGGAGGGGTTGAGGGCCGCATCTCCCCAGGCGCACGTGGTTGCTTCAGCGAGGGATGCTGCTGTTGCTGCGCAGGAGAAGGCGGCAGCGATAGGAGCGCTGGTGCTTTCCTGAGCTGGAAGTTGAAGGGTGTAAACAACCAGTTATGCAAAACTGCGCAGGGGAGAGTTGGGTGTACGGCACCACTGTGGCAGGTTTTGGAATAGATGTTAATTATAGCCTCCCTTAATGAGCTGGGAGAGAACCATATGTTGTTAACATTTGCAGCTGATATGAAATTGAGGGAAGGGAGTTGCCAGTATCTTAAAGCACAAAAATAATTTGGAGAGCTGCTCAGCTCTTGCGTGAATCGCTCTAGAATGAAATTAAATTTCCTGTAATAATAACTGGAGACTTTTCTGAGGAGCAGGGCAGAGCCCCGCTCTCTGGCAGGTGGGAGCAGCCTGGGGTGCTCGTGTTTGGGAAGGGGGAGCAGGCACAGCACATGGCTGAGGTTCAGGCTTCCCGCATCCTTGGAGCCGGGACTGCCGCGCGCTCTGTGCTGGGACGGCGCCTCTGCCGTCGTGGTCAGCTCAGGGTCCTCGCTTCTGGAAGGGCGCTGGGTTCTCGTGGGCTCATACACTTGGTGTGACGAGGAGATCAGAATACGTTTAAGCTGGCTAAGCAGTAACTAAGACCACCTGCAAGTATCTGAGTGTGTAAGTGCCATACGGTCTGATGTAGCCCACTGTGTTTAACAAGGTGTTGCGCTGAAATTCCGAGGTTCTGTGTCTGTTCTGTGTTGTGCCTGGAGGAAGGTCGCTGTAAGTGTGTTTGTGCCACTGGCATCTGAGACCTCCTTCCTAGCCATGGAGCTGCCTCTTCAACCGGAGGAGCTTGGCTAGAGGAGGACTGCTTCAGCAAGCTTCTTCCACCTCCGACTCCTGGAATACTGTTATATCAACTTTGCATTTGTTTTATTACTGAGCAAAACGTCAGCGTATTTGGAGCTGTGAGCCTGGGGAGGGGGGGAAATGCTGGGCACGGCTGTGCGGCGTGCGTCTGGGCGTGAGGGGTGTTTGGGGGACTTGGCGATGGGGCTATGGCAGACCAACTCGTGTGCCACACCATTAGTGTTGTGTCTGCTGTGCCTGTTTCTGGCCAGGGTCAGCAGAGCATGCAGAGTAGCATGCGGAGCAAGCTGTGCAGTAGCAGAGCACACCCATCAAGTGATGGGTCTAGTCCTGTCCCAGAGCTGGTGCTGCTCCCAGCGCCCATCTCGGGAGCTTCTCGGGAGTGCTCCCAGCCTGGCTGCTTTACCCATGCCCTCTCGCCCTGGCCTCCTCCTCCTCCAGCCACGTATCTGTGCTGTTCCTGTCTGCCGCCCACCGGGGAAGGGGATTGATTCAGAAAGACTCTCCCAAAACGCTGGTGTTGGGGTGGGTCAGGCGATGCTGGACTGGCTGCAGCAGCTTGGAGTCACTGCTGTTCCCATGGGCGTAGAGCCGGTGGCAGAGGAGTTCCATGATGGGAGACTGGCTGGACTGGGAGAGGTGAGACAGCCAGGTGTTGTCTCAGCGGAGAGCCCCAGCTGGGCTGCAAGCCCTCGTTGTGCACCGTGGACATCTGAACCTCCTGAAGTTGACTGGAGTACAGCCAAACCAAGGAAGATTTCGTTTCTTGGGAGCGTATCAGAGAATTGAGGTGCATGTTCTGCAGCCAGTGCTTGTCTCTCGGTGTCGTCTTCTGGATTGTCCTGTGGTTCTGAGTCAGAGGAACACCTTTATTTGTAATTTCATTTATTTAAAAAATGAGCTGAGAACAAAAAGTGATTCTTAGGCATCAGGCAGATCTTTCATGTTTTTGTTACTTCATTTCTAGGGTAAACCCTGGCTGGTTTTGGTCACTGCATGCGTTTTTAATTTTCCAGTCCGTTCTAGTGCTGCTTTCCTTGACAGCTCAGCACGACGAGCGCGTCTCCGTGGATGGGAGAGCACAAAGTCCCCACTGAGGATTTGAAAATGTTCTGTACAGCAGAGGCCGTGCTGGACTGGCCTGTGTGTCTGTGCTGCGAAGTGTGGCTGGCAAACAAAAGCTCTGCCCTGGTGTCCTGCCCCGGCGGAGGTGCCGTGCCGGCGGAGGTGCCGTGCCGGCACGGCTCTGGGCAGCCAGAGGAGAGGGGGACAGCGACACTGTGAACAAACCTTGTATGTCCTGAAGCCGTGACCCGTCTCTCCTAAGCCCACTCTGTTCTTCCGAGTAGCCCAACAGCGTGTGACTCTTGGTGGGGGATTTCTGCTGCTGGTTCAGTAAATTAAACTCCTCGTTCTTCTGTCTTTGACTCCAAGTTTCTCTCCGCTGCCTTGTCTCTGGTCCATGTTTTCACTTAACTTTTTATTTTCCTCTGTTTGGACTGGTTTTTGGCAGTGTTTGAAGGCTGCTTTCCTCCTTCGCTGTTTTAACCTTATCAACTTTCTTTTACATCCCTGTTTTGTTCTTTCCTCTCTACATCCTGGCAGTGGAGGTCACTTTAACATCATATTCATGTAGAGGATGGGAATGTTGATCCTATTCTTTTGGCCTTAAGTTTTCTTGACAACTCTTGTTTTATAGAAGTGCTGTTTAAAAACGTTGCATCTCTTGGAAATTCCTCTCTATCGAGCATGTCAGGATTTTGTACGTTTTTTTAAAATGCTGATGCACGAACTTGGGGTTTGCCGTGTGTTTTGGACTCGTGTCTTGTCAGAACAAGGTGTTCAAGGAGCGGTTCCAGCTGCTGCTTGCGCTGCTTCGTTCGGAGGACTTCACCCGGGACCGCCTGGCGCTGTGCTGTTCAAACGCGCAGGAACTGGGTCTCCACCTGCAGTCTCCCAGTTTAACGTGATGTTTGAGGGGCAGCACGAGAAGTGAGATGTGGACTTTCAGCACCAGCTGTGCCAGGTTGCAGCAGCAGGACTGTCTGCAATCTGCAGGTGGGGAACTCTTGCCGTTATCAGGGGAACTTTCCTCCTTCCACCACCTCTGCGCATCGCGTGGCAGCGGCTGTGTCCAGGCTCTGCCGTGGGGGGTCTTTGCTCTGGCGTGTGGTCGTGGGTGTTTCTGAGGGTGCTGAAGCGTAGCTCCAAGCCTGCGGGTGCTGGCAGCGGGGAAGATTCCTGCTGCTGCTTCTGGCCAGCTGTCCCTGCAACAGGGCTTTATTTTTGGGGCTTTCTCAACTAATACCTCTGAGGGAGAAACACGAGGCCAGAATTCAAGGCCATGGAGCAATAGCCATTTGAAATAGCCATCTTCTGAAGCAGGATTATGGAGACGGATGCTCAAGAGGGCATTTAATGTAATTCTTATTAGTGACGTTAATGCTGCTTTCTCCCATTCTCGGCGGAGTGCGGAATGACACTGCTAGGTTTTGGTTTTTTGCACTCGTCTGCTCAGAGTTTAGCCCTGCAGGCGGGTGCAGATGAGGGCTGGCTGACACTGGCTCCTCCAGGACTTGAAGCAGAGGAAGGCTGCACCGGACCTGTTAGAGGACAAATAAAAATAAACTCTGGAGAACTGGTATTTTGGCAGGAATGGACTGAGTGTTGTAAACCACCCCTTCAGAGGTGTGCAGCTATTGTCTGACTCGCTCAGAGGTGCGGTAAAGGGTCTAATAGTAAGGTGGTCCAGATCATATATAATCAATACAGAAGTTAGGCAGACCTCCTCAAGATAAGTGTCATAACCCCTCCTTCATTATGGTCTTGGCCTTTTCAGAGAAGGTTTTGCCCACGAGAAAGCGGCTACTTTCTCATAACGGCCCTTCATAAGCACCCGTGTACCTGTGGGCGTATCTTGGCACTTTGTTCTGGACATGAAAATTCCCAGGTGGCATCAGGCCAAGGAGAATAAATATGGTCTGTCATCTGACACCCAAGAATATATAGAGGGCTCTGCAAGTACCGTTCCTCTGGAAGTTCAGATGCTGCAGGCTTGCTTGGGTAAAGTCATGAGACAAGTGTTTCATGAAAGTAGAGGGGCTTTGGTCCTCTGAATCATTTGCTTAGAGCAATCTGTTCCCCGCTAAGGATGCAGTAGGAAGTGCGGTGGAAAGCTGAGGCTGTTCAGTCATCGAGCAGCTGAGAGCGGTGAAGTCCTGCCAAACAGCAAGAGGAGCGATGATCACACGCCAGGCTGCGGCAGGGTAAGGCGTAGGTGCGGGGGCAGCGATGCTGCCTGCGCTCCTCCAGCCAGGGCTTTCTGGCTTTCACTGTAAAAGCTGCTGTTTTCTTTCTCGTAGCTCGTGGGTATATAAAGTGTTTGTGAGTCCACATAAAGTGGAAGGTGAGAAGTAAACATCCTGGGAATGCAGGTCCAGAAAGCGTGTGTGACTAAAAGGAAGCGCGCTGTGGTTCTCATGGCGGTAGGAGGGTGGTGTGACTGCCTCAAGTGATGTGGGGTTGGGTGTTTTGACCAAGGAGGTAATTTCAGTTTGGGAGATGAAGGGCTGTTGTAGCCACGATCCACTGGGTGTAGCTCAAGGGGGATTGATACCCTTGTGGGGTTACTAAAACAAAAAAAAAAAACCCAAAACCCCCAAACAACCACAGCTCCCGTAAAAACAGTCACAGCTTTCATCCTGGTTTTGTCAGCCCATGGAAAGCAGTTCCATCCGTGGCCTTAAAGGGTAACGACAGAATTGAATACCATCTGACTTGCAGTTTCAGCATGGGAGTGCTGCGGACCTGAAGCGCTCCCAGTTCAAATGGAGGATTTTCCTGAAATCATTGCCACTGTTTTCCTCTTTGGACAGCTTGTATGGTTTGGTGGTGGATAACAGTATTCTCGGTATTATCCCCCTTCAGTGCCCCGCTCACCGTTTTGTCCATCCCTGAATCCTGCTCCCCTTTCCCAGGCTCTTCAGATGTCCCTGCAGTACCTGGGAGGCAGCGGCTTGGGGTAACGGGGGTTTAGGAGACACGCTCAGGGAAGCAGGAAAATCAGCTGTCGTCTGAAGGCCTGTTCAGAGCTTCGCTGCAGAAGATGAGAATGGTTATAATGAGAAAGTGAGTAATGCTGTGGAAACGCGTGTCGTGCCTGGGGAGCAGCGCTGCTGTGCCGGTGCGAGCTGCCCCGCATGGGCAGTGTGCGTGAATTTGTCCTGGGTGGTTTGTCTGCGACCATTATTTTCAGCAGTTTGGCCCAGTTCTAGGTCCAATTTGATATATTTCTACTTGTACAGCTGGAGAAGATGGATAATCAAACTCCTCTGAGGAAATAATCCTGATAGTTTAGGGAATATATCCTAGGGGGAGGGTGGTATCTACCAGCTGGATCCTCATAAATGCTGGCTTTAGTCAACGTGATGAAGTCTAGCACGCAGCTGTTTCTGTGGCTGATGGATTTGCTCTGGTGGTGTTCTCCAGGCCACCCTGCAGAGATCAGCTGCTTGCGGGCACAGCAGAGCACTGCCCACCAAGAGGGGAATGGAGACCCCGGGAAGGCGACACGTAAAATTAAGAGTTGCTCCTAGAATCTCGTCAGCTTTCCTCTTCAGCCGGGACTACGGCCGTCACGCTTTGTCTTGTAAGGAGGACCAGTGTCCCTGTCCCTCCTCTCTCCTCTCTGTTCCCAGTAACAGGACGAAAGATAAAAACATCAGCGAGGTTCTTGAGTAGCTCTTTGCCCATCAGCAGCACACACATGTCAATTAACGCTGGATTTGTTCTTCAGCCTGTTTTCTCCTGGGCCCCGTTCCTTTGTGCAACAGCAGCTTTACATCTGAAACCAGTGTGCTGAAATCAAACGCTTGGACAAATGCTGATTCTTGCACAGACTCCAAAATATTCTCACTAGAACACAGTTCAATAATCATCTCAAAGTTAGTGAAACCAGTCCTGCAGGGCTTGAGGAAGGCTTCATTTTTACGTGTGTGTACATATATGTGTGTGTGTATCATGGTTGAATACCACTGTTCGTAGGTAGCTGGGCAGAAATCCCAAATAAAAAAGCCTTTGAATATACATTAGAAAATGGTAAATGGCACATCCAGCATTTTATTATGTGTGATAAGCTGCAGAATTGCTTTAGTACGTATAGGTGTAACTTGTCCCCCTGGACAGGACGGGGAAGTTGCTGGCAGGGCGGCTCGCCCACGTTGCGGAGAGCACTGTGCTGCGCACCATGCTCAGCGCGGCCTTTTCCCTGCAGCAGGGTGACAAGGGACAAGTGTAGAATAACTTCAACACTTCTAATCTTCTTTACAGCTTTAAATTGATGATAGAATAGGGTATTTAAATTGCTTTCATTTAATTCAGTCTGCCCTAGCTCAGCAGTTCGTCTCCAGCACGGCAGACCCTCGCAGCGCTGCCGCCCGGCTTGCCGGGCTGGGGGCGAGGAGCCGGCTGCGGAGCCTGGGCGAGGGGCTGAAGGGCGGTGGGTGAGAGCAGTGCCCGAGGCTGAGGGTGGGCAATACTCCAGGTCTTGTCTCAAAGTGCTCATTGGTGGCTTTCCCCCCAGCTGTACGCAAGGGTGGGAGCAGCACGGGGCCCATGACTGCAGGAAATCTCCTCCAGCATTCAAATTTACGAGTCCCAGGACGCTCTGAGCGGTTTCTCCTCCTGCTTTCCAGTGCTCGGCTGTGCTGGGCTTTGGGTCTGGGTGGATGTTGACTGTTGGACTTGCGTTATCATCGCCCTGTGAAGTTTGACCCGAGGGATGTGGGTAGCGCTGATGACGACCTCGTGCGCCAAGGTGCGGGTTGGGGAGCGTGGGCAGCAGGTACCGGCAGGGAGGGCAGTGCCTTGGCGAGTGCCTGCCGGCGTTGCCCTGCCTTCTCCGCACGAGCCTTGCGGGAGGAGCGAGCAGCACACCCACGGAGCTTACGTGCTGCAGGTGGGTAGATGGGTTGTACGAGAGACACAGAGAACGAGGACAGGAGCCCAAAAATGGTGGGGAAGGATGGATGGCGAGACAAGGATAAAGCTGACAGGGTGGGAAGGGAAGAAGGTGCGTCCTGCCCCACAGGACAACATAGAGCTGGGGAGGTGGAGGAGGGATGTGCGGCTCCTCCGAGGCAGCAGCATCGGGTGACCGTGCTGATATGTCCCCAGGGGCAGTGACAGGCCAGGGGACCTGTCCCGTGCGGCCCCACCAGCAGCGCAGCGTGCACTCCTGGGCTTAGGTGGGGCGGGCGAGGCTGCTGTGGGATTTGCAGATATTCCACCAGATGGAGAGACTACCAGGAGTTAAAGTAAATCCCAGGGTTTACCCACGTTTTCCAGCAGCAGCAGCGAAGCGTGGCACGGTGCTCGGTGCTTCCACCGGCTGAGGCGAACGCACTGCGTGACCGTGTAGCGTGGAGGATGCATGGGAGGGAGCCTTAGCGTGCTCTGTGCCGTGGCCACCCCGTGCTGGATGTGGTCAGCCCAGCACCGTCCCTGGTCAGGAACGGACCCCCGGAGAGGGGGAGCGGGGCTCTGGTTAGCCCCCACTACGGTCGCAGCCTCTTCAGCCCCAGCAGAATAACGTCATTGAGAACCTCAGGAACGGGTCCTTCACAAACCCAGCTCCAGCTGTTGAGCAGCTGTGAGCTGACAGAGCCCATCTCAGGGCCGGGGCGGTTAAAGTGGTGTTATCGGTGTGGGTTCCTGCTTGGAAACACAGACCCAGTTTGGGGTGAAAGCAGAGGGTGAGCGGACAGAAACTGAATGTCCTAGCTCACAGGGTTCCTCGTCTGGGAATAGCACGACCAGGTCAAAAGGGTTTTTAAGGAGAATGGACTCTAAATCTTCCCCTAATCTCCAGAGGGCTTTTGAGTTGGTGCTATGGAAGTAACAGCACAGCCAAACTGGTAAGAGAAGAGGATGTCGGTGCCTGTGTCAGCGAGGCTCGGAGCCCAGCAGGAGCAGACCCATAGGTGAACCCGCTGGCGCCGAGGACCCCCTTCCACACCGTGCCAGCTCCTGCCACGGACCTTTTGGCTGAGCACCACGTAATGACCGGGTTGTGCTTTCCAGGCTAGATGGATCCAGAGCGGGTACAGGTCATGCTCCGTTGAACCAGCGTGCGGGCGGTGGTGACCGGAGCTTGGCTTCAGGAGCCTCTCCTGGTCCAAGCTGGTGCAGACCTCCCAGACACTGGAGATCTCTGGCCTTCGCAGAGGGCCCTTTCTGAAGGTAGCACGCTTTCCCTGGCACTGCTGGGGACTCAGCGGTGAAATGTCGTATTTACTGGAGACGACAGCAGGCTTTCCCTGAAGCACGGTGGCTTTCAAACTTCTGGAAGGGTTCTGTGGTGAAGCTGTCATGAGTTTGGTTGCTCTTTGCTTCTGTGGGCAGAAAGCAGTGAGGACCTCTCATTCCTGGAGCTCCCCACGTCCGCAGCGTCTCCCTTTCCTCAGGATCCTGGCAGGTTTCAGTCTTGTCTCTGGGGATTTCCGACTAATGTGGTTTCCTGTTGGCTGTGCCCATATGTCCTACAGAAGCTTCTCCTGCTCCAGGACAGTGCTTTCTTGAGCAAAAAAGACTTTCCAAACAGGAAAAAGTTAGCATTTCTCCTGAGAAGAGATAATCAGTGAGCTGCATTGTTATACTTCCATAAAATACAAATAAGGCGGGGTGGGGTGGATGGACATTAGACTTTACTCCTCCTTTGTTTCCCACTCTGCAGAATGATGAACATCCACCACAGCAGCTCGTTCCCTCGAGCTGACACATAACAGCCTTTGAGCAGCAATGCCACCTTGCTGTAGTAGCTTGTTCCCTGTAAATCAACTGCCAGTACTTTTGCATTAGGGATTTATCGACCTCACTGATCCCGAGAGTCATGATGAAGCATCAGGGAGTGGGGAAGCATCTGGGGAGACTACAGGAGCGTGTTCCCTGCATGCTGGTCTTGGGCTGCTGGTGGAGAGGAGCCCGTACCCTCCTGCTGTGCCACCTGAGCTCGGGGGACAGGCTGAGCTCACACGCTGCTCCCCCCTTGCCCTTGCCTGTCTTGTTACATCGCTGACTGAAGTCCTGTTCCTGGTATTGTTTGCTGTTATCAGTCTTAAAAAAAAAAAAAAAAAAAAAAAAAAAAAAAAAAAAAAGCTTTTGTGGGTTGAAGGGGACTGAACGGGAAGCTGGGGTTTTCTGAGTAGCATGCAGTCCTTCAGCTGTCTTCCCTTATATAGGTCTGTACTCACCTGATTGGTGTGAGGACGGGATGTGAAAGAGCGGTGCCAGCACTGGATGCACCAAGAGGAACTGCCCTGTCTGCTAGCTCTTTGTGCCCCCCACCCCGTGCATCCCTCCATAGACACACGGTCCATCCGGCAGCTGCGGCCGGGTCCTGGCTCTCCCCAGGTGCCCCCTGCACACGGGCACACGCGTGTGCAAATGGGTCTCGCGCGACCCCACGCCTTACGGTCTCGGCAGTTGGCCCGGACCCTCGGTTGTCCGGCTCTGGAGCCCACGTGTACCTGCCTCCCCAACCACTGACCTCCTCGCGGGCTGCTCTGGCCTGACCTTTGCTCGTGGCTATGCCAACATGGGGGTTGTCACTCGCGGCCAGGGCTCAGCCCGTCACCCGTGGCCTGACGCCAGCTGCTGGCACTTGAGCCTCTGTGTGCACATGGCAGAGCCCCCACCCGGGACACGGGTGGCAGTGGGGCGTAGGAGAGGGCAGGAGGGCCGGGCTGGTCGGGCATGGGGTGTCCGGTGCTCACTCACCAGCAGCCGGCCTCTTTCATCCCCTCATCCCCATTTCCCCACGCTTGATCCTCCGCAGACCTCTTGGCTGCTCCCTTTCCCTTCCCTTGGTCCCTCCCCAAGCCCCCCCCCAGCATGTCTTGTTCAGCCCCGAAATGCTTTGCCCCTGCACCCCACGGTGTGTCCCACAGCCCCGGGCTGGGCTGCCCATCCCTGGCTGGGTTATGGGGCTCCCGCCTGCCCTCGTGGCCCTGTGCGGGTGAGCTGCTCCTGTGCCAGCCCCGGAGCAGCCGGTGGGGAGCTGTTTGGGTCCACGTCTGAGAGCTGATTTGGGGATTTAATCTGCTGTGTTTCTCAAGACCTTTTTATTCGTGGATCTCAGGATGTCGTTGCAAATGCCAAGTCTCCCCCGCAGTGGCCAGGGAGATCGGCCACCTCTTCCGTGTTGCCTCGGGTTCAGGAAGGGTCCAGGGCCTTGAAGGTGCCAAATGCAATGTAGGGAAAAGTTCCTGCAAAGCCAAGTGCAAAGGCTGGGAGCAGAGCCGCAACCTTGTTGTGCAGGGCATTCTCGTGATAACCTGAAATAAGTTCTCTTGAAGCATTTAAAGCTTGGCTGATAAACGGCTGCAGTAAAGGGCATCTGTGTCACCTCTCTCTAAAGTTGCGGGAGAATATAGCAATCTAATTTCTCTGTTTTTCTGTTCAGCTGCACCGGCAGAGGGGACTGTGCAGTGGTTTCCTTTACTGGCAGTAGCGGAGGATCCCAGCATCCCTGCGTACGAGTCTCCCGTCCCCTGAGTCCTGGCAGCACCTCAGAATGAAGCGTCAGCCAGCGAAGGCTTTGCCTGTGTGGCTGCGGGTGGCTCCGGATCCGCAGCCTAACTCTGAGCGGCGGCAGAGGGATGAGCTCAGCCCCAGGGGGACGAGCAGGTCTGCCCCACAGCACTGTCCTGTTGTGTGGCGGGATGGATGCTCCGAGCAGAAAGCACCCAGAGCGGCTGGATGGAAGGCTGGGGTGCTCGAGTGAACGTATTGTGGAGAAGGGGCTCGGACCGAACGCCTGCCGTGCCCCCGCCGGGGCAGCTCCTCGCTCTGGCAGGCAGCAGTTTCCTTTCTCTTTTGAGAGGAGAGCTGTCTCTGCAGTGGCTTCGCGCGGCAGGGGTTTGATTTCACCCGCCAACACAGATGTGTGCACCGTGATGCTGCTCGCTCTTTTCCGCCTCTTCGGCTGCGGGTGCTTCCCCGGCGGTGCTGGCGGTGCCCGCGCACTCAGCCTTCCGCGGCAGAGGGGCAGCTTGTGCCTCCTCCGCAGGGAGCCACGCGAGGTCTCCCAGCCTGCTCGCAGCTGCTGCCCCCCCACCTCGCCTTCAGCCCCTCTCGGCTGCCGTTTTCATCAGGGCAAAGCAGTCCTACATCTACTTAAAATCAATTCCTTCAGCTGGAGAGGTTGGGGAACATCAATTTTTTAGCAACCTGCAGCTTTTAAAGGGTGATGTGATTCGAGCTCTGGCTTTTCCAAGTCTGGGAGAAGCCGCCCCGTGCAGGAGTTGCTGATGCAGGAGCTGGGTGCAGGAAGCAGGAGCGCAGCGGAGCCGGGGCTGGCCTCGACTGCAGCAGCCGTGCTGTCTTGGGCTCCCTGCCTCCAGCTTCGTCCTCGGGGTCGGCTCCTGCCTAAGAGAAGAGGCATAGCGGTTGGTGTCCGCAGCAGGCGGAGGTGGTTTTCACAGTCTCTTAAAACTGCTGTTTTCTTCTGTTGCTGGGCATGTGTGGTGCGCGTCCGTGCCTGCGGCCAGGTGTGCAGCGCTTGCATTGGTTAAGCGGTGCTGTCTTGATGAAGGGTTAACGTGGGACTACAGGGTGGTTGGTTTGTTGGTTTATTTTATGTGTTGTTTTTAGGTTGTTTGGTTGTTTTGTTTTCCTGCAGCATGAATGTTCCACTCTTGGTTTTTTTACCCCTTGTTGTATTAAGGACAAAAGTTATTTTTCCACTTGCTGTTCTTTTTGCTTCGTCCCCCAGAGCCAGCCTAGCTGCGTTTGCCTCGGTTTCCTCTGCGCCCCCATCAGCGCTGCTGGCGGGGTGAGATGCCCCGGGCTGTGACTGTTCGGCCACAACCGGAACGAACTGCAGGCTGGCTGCGCTGGGACGGTGTCTGGCAGGGGTCTGTGCTGTGCACGCCGTCTTCATTTTTCTCTGCAGCCTGGAGGAAGGCCTGTAATGCACCCATCTTGTGGCTGCTAGCGGACGGTGAGTGCCGTCCAACGTGTGTGAGTGCCTGTAGGCAGCCCTTGCTTGAGGACGGGGCTGCACCCATCTGGTCAGAGCTGCTCGCTCAGACCCAAACCGGCGACGGGGCAATTCGGATGCCAAAAAGGGAGTTCCCGGGGTCCGGGAGAGGTCTGCTTGTTATGTTACTGGGGTTACTGCACGCTGCTGCATCTCGCATCGCTGTGTGAGCGTGGATGCTGTGGATTACCTGGTCTGGCAGCCTTGCCTGTCGCCTTAGGTTTGGGAAGTGCCGGGAGCCATGCCAGCACACCAACGCCAACGTGGCTGCTGGTGGCCTCGTCCCTGGGGGACCACGCTGTCCTTCCTGTTGGCTGGCCTGAGAGCGTTTCCTATTGCAGCCCTCCCTTTCTCTTTCACTGAAATCATTTGCAACGTGATTATTTTGCTTGGCTCCACTGCTTTGTCTCAGCCCATGAGGGCTTTGGGGTTCGTGGAATTTTCCAGGCACTGGCGTGGTTGGATGGGAGCTCCCCGGCCCTGCAGCATCTGCGAATGGGGGGGCCAGCCCCCACAAAGATCGCATTGGGAGTGTCATTGCGCACCGCCCCGAAAGCAAAAACCGTCTCCTCGTCCCGGCATTGGGTCTGGCCTCGGGCAAGAAGAGGATGAGGAGGGGGCTCTGGAGGAGGTGGGGAGCAGGGAGGTTGCTCACTGGTCTTGGATTGCTTCCCAGAAGTGCTTGCTGGAAAACGTGGACTCCCTGGGTCCGGAGGGAGGCATGGGGAGCTGGTGGGCTTGGCCCCAGCTCCTGCTCCAGCCTGGGCTGACCGCTGCTGTGGTTCGGTGGGCTGTGTGCGGGGCTTGAGTAACCTCAGCGTGCAGGCAGCAGGCTCTGTAGGCTCTTGGGTGGACAACGCGTGCAGCCTCCAGCCCAAAGTCCTTGCTTTACTGATAGTACTAAAAGCTGATGGATTAAAGCAGGATCCCAGACTGACCGAGCTCTTCTCTTAAATCTTCCACCTCCTTATTTAGTCCTGTTTCTCAGGGTTGGGTGCTGGGGAGGAGGTGCAGAGAGCATCGTCCCTGGCAGACCTGGGGCCCGGTGCAGGCAGTGTGCGGGGAAAAGCGGGGAGCTGGGGTTACCCTGGCACCCCAGCACGGTGCTCTGAGCAGTGGGGAGCCCCGAGGACAGTGCCGGAGAGGACGGTGTTGGTGAGACAGTGCTTGGGGTGAGGGCCTGGGGCCGGGAGCGCTCTCAGGAGGAGGAGGAGGCTCGGCATGCTCTTCCTGAAGCAGGCACGTAACCTGGGGACGGCCAGCGAGACCTCCGCCTTGCAGAGGCAGTTTCCCCGCAGCACTGCTCCCGCTGCGGCCACTGCTGGTAAACCCGGCTATATAGAAATTCCTTTTTGCACAGAAACCTTCAGACGTGTCAGAGGAAAAGGCTGAAACCTGCCTGCAAACTAGGTCTATTCCTACGTGATGGGAGGTGTTTCTGTGCTGATGGCGACAAAATAAAGCCCAAAGCAGGGGCACGGGGAGCGAGGCGGTGATGGGGCAGAGGGTGTGTTTCAAGGAGTTCCTATAGGAGGTTTTCCTCCCTATGCAGTTTCTTTACTTCATCTCTTATTTTAGATGGATTTGGTTTTGATTTTGGACGTTTTCCCCTCTGGTGACTTACCAATTGATGAGAGTATTCTCCGTAATGGGACTCTGGTCCCCTCCAGGTTGAGAGTCTCTTTATAAACAGCCAAAATGCTTGAACATGGGGATTTGGAGTCTGTCGTGAGCAAATCCCTCTGTCACCTGTCTTTACTGAAATTGTCTTGGGGACAATTTATTTTCCTCGAATCTCTTGGGATGAACTGTGAAATCTGATGTAGGGGAGCAAATGTGGTAAGAGAGTTTGTCAGCAGTGACAGTCGGGTGCAGCGCAGCTGCCCTCCAAGTCAGCTGAGCGCGTTTCCCATTCCCTGCGGTTTTTGCACCGAGTTTCCTCCTTGTTTCGAGCAACGCTGTGTGTTACAAAGCCGAGTCCTGTGCAGGCGTGCGAGCCCCGCTCCGGCTCTGCCCGCCCCGTGGCGGGTCTGCCGCAGGCCGGGCGGGCTGGCCGCTCCGCAGGCGAGCTGCCCGCGCGTCAGGCAGCCTGCCTAGAGGGTTTGTCTCCCAGCCCCGTGTGCCCACTCACGTCTTGGTTATACGGGTCGGATTAAACCAAGCTTCTGCCTGTCACCATAAGCTCAGCTTGTTGCTGAAAGTTTGTTTTCTGTGCTGTGATGAAGCTTAGGAAAGTGTTGGAGGGGCTTTCTGCCGTTCTAGGGAACAAGGGTCTCAACAGCCTCTCTCTGCAGTTAAAGTGCAAGCTGTTTGGAGGGCAGATGTGCAACCATGACTTAGGCTCTCTGTTGAGAGAAAAGGGCAATAATATGCCGCAGGAGCGCAGTGCTTCCTTTCTCACATTGTTTATTCGCTGTGCCGACTCACGGCCACCCAAAGACTTCAAATGAAGGGCTGGGGAGCCTGAGCCGTGCTGTCATGCCCAAGGCCAGGGTTAGGATGGCACCGTGCGCCGATGGCTCTCCCGTCCACAGCCTCTCGCAGCAGGGAGCTGGAACAGCAGCCCTGTGCTGAGCAGGGTCCACAACTCTGCCTCGGGGCCTGGGTCAGGAGCCAGGGGTTGGCTGGGCTGCAGGCAACGCGTCCTGGCTGCTGCTCCCGCACACCAAGGTACTCCGTGCAAACGGAGTAATGATGGGGGCTTGGGGTCCGGACACCGACGGGCCCTTGGCTCAGACCCTGTCTTGCGGCAGGGTGCAGCAGCCCCCGGCAGCTGGGTCAGCGTGGACGGATGGCGCCGGCGTTTGTAGGCTGCAGGGGAGGCAGGGCATCCTTTGGACTCCTTGGAAGCTGCCAGCATGGGTGTTGGGCACAGCTGGGCAGCCTGGATCGTGGATTAAGCTTAGTCATTTTTCATTGACAGGACATTACTAAAAATGGGGAGAAACGGTACAGTACTCGGTGCCCATAGCTCCCCTCTCCCATCTCAGCTGCCAGAGTTTATAACAGTGACCTAAAGCCGCTGATGGCTCAGATAATTGGCATTATATAGTACATGTAGGAGGGGCGCTGCCAAGTAGTTCAGGCTTGCATATAAATTAATGGCAAAACTGCCGTAACTTTAAAATTCAAGATTAACTATTTCTGTGAATTTGACATTGCATTGTTGAGTTTGGAGGCTGTGATCACTGTTTTCCTTTGAAAAAATAATTTCAGCTTGGATGGACTAGAACCTAGGTAGTACATTACCAGCAGGACAAAAGGTCCTTAACTAACAGCTGACAACGTGCCTGGTGCTAGTGGAGACGGATTAGTAACTCCGTGTCCTCAAGTGTTCACAGTGCTGCATAAAGCTTGGGTGAAAGGGGAGTTCAGAAGGTACTACTTGCTTTGTTTTGCATTTAGTTGCCCTCATGGAAATCTTTGTCTTGAGGGATGGAACAGGCTTAGAGAAGAGAAATGGGTGAAAAACTTGAGTGACCTGGGAAAGGCCAGAGGGACACATGGGAGCAGAGCGACAGAGGTGACGAGTCCTGGAGCTGCCAGGGAGGTCGGTGGCCTTGAAGGGAGGGGGGAGATCTGCAAGCAGGGACCAAGGTCTTGCCTGCGGGGTCACAGCATCTTCGGGTGCTCAGCATCTTCGGGTGCTGAGGGAACCCTGAGAGCCTTCAAGACTTTTCAGTGCTGGCATTAGAGCCATATTTTTTTTTTATAGTTAAGAAATGGGTTGCTGGACACGACCGTAGGACCAAACAGAAGTGAGTTAGGTCCGGATGAAGCACACCGCCGCCTCCCATCCATCGCAGCGCACGTGTGCACCGGCCGCCGCTCACGCAGGCGTTGCGGTGCACGGTAGGATGCTGTGGGAAAGAGGAGAGAGGCAGTGATGAGTTGGACCTTGGTTCAGTCTCCTGTCTGTGTAACAGTTTCTGGCTGAATTTTTTGGACAAAGCAGCAGCAGCAAGGATGAACGATTGCCGTTTAGAGCCTGAGCAGTTATCGCAAGGCTGGAAACTCCTCCTTTGTGGCTGTAGGCGGAGAGCAGGCTGTAGGGCAGGCGTCTTAGTGACGCACTTCTGCTTTGGCTCCGTTTGTCCTCTGCACTTACAGGATGGGGAGTTCATCTCTGCCAGAACCATCACCCATCGGAGCAGTGGTTTACTTCCCTGTTCCTAAGGGTTAAGCTCTGTCATAGGTAGAAAATGCAGCCCTTGGCTTAGAGTCCAGGCATTCGTGCCCGTCCTCACACACTGTGCTTAGGCTGGGCCAGGTCTTCCTGCCTTTAGAAATGAAAAAGTGGCATTACTGCTGTTCCCTGAGCTTCTGGATCGTGCGTCCTGCAGATCGGTACGGGCCGTCGGCTCACACCGTCTCAGAGGCATGACCTGGTCAGACCCGCGCCCTGCCAGCCCAGGGTGCAGAGCTGCGTGGCAGGAGCTCTTGATGCTGAGCTGGCTGCGGGGATTTCTTTGGAGGAAGCCCAGCTTTCCCCCTGGACTCAGCACTGCGGTTCAGTGAAAGTCCCAGGAGACGTCCCCCACCCCGGCGTCATCTCCGAGCATCTGCTTGACCCGTGTTCGCACTGAGCCGCTTTGCTGTCCCCACTCTTGACAATGTGTTGGCTTTGGGGTCATTCCTCCAAACTTCCACTTGTGATTTCAGCCGCTCAGCGGGCAGGACTTAATCTGTTATGACCTTTCTTACTCCTGTTAGGCTTTCCTGTCTTCCCTTGCCCTCAAAATCAGTTCTGAATTATCTTACGATTTCATATGAATTCTTTCAGGAGATGGGGAATTTTAGGCTTGTGGAGATGGGAGGGCTCCTCGAACCACGTGGAAACTCCTCTAGCCTTGTCCTCTGGTCTCCAGGATCCACTTTCAGGGAGGCACACAGTTCTGCAGGTGTGGGCAGAGGCAGGCAGCCCGACCGGGAATGAATGACATGCTCTGCTGCCTGCCCTGTGCCTCGGGTCTGATTTTGGGTAGAGGAGGAGAATTTTGTTTCCTTGCTCCTAAGAACTGGATTGAACTGTGTTTCCTTGCCTTACACGTCAAATACTGCATCTCCTGCACTGACAGAGGCGAAGGATGTGCTTCAGATTGCCTAGAAGCTTCTCCTTTGGGGCTGAAATCGGTCATTCTGCTAGTCTGGAGTCTGCGAAGGGAGGGGGCTGTTCCTGCTGCCGTTACTGGGATCCAGTGTGCCAGCTGAGCACGGGACACGCCTTTTGATTTCCCCAAGCAGAGAGCAGTCACCATCTACAGGATTGCTGGCCTGTGCCTGGGATAAAGCTGAGAAGAGCTGCGTGCCCTGCTGTTCTCGAGGAGCCGGCCCAGAAGCGCTGGTCCCTGCTTCTGGCACAGCTGGAGCCGAGGGGCATCGGTGGCTCTGACCTGGCAGCGGGATCAGGCTGGGACCAGCTCTGGGGAAAGGTGCCTGCAGGAGGCACTCGGTGCGGTGCCGCTGTCATTCCCACTCGGCTCAGGTGACCTCTTAAAGGCTTTCTAATCTCTTGTGTGCAGAGGATGAGGTCATTCATGTAACGTTGGGTGGGTTTGGGAGGACCCAGGACGAGCCCCGCCTGGGTGTTGGTGGTGTCCGTAGGTAGCCGGTAGCAGAAGCTGCCGGGAACATGTTAATCCCGGTAATCGGCCTCGCAGGGCTCAGTGCTGGTTGGCACACCGCGGTGCTCAGATTCCGTGCTCAGATTCGCTCGCTGCAATGACTGTCTCCCTGCTTGTCTGCTAATTATAAAGGGATTAAAGGCGGCGAGCTGCCTGCTGCCCCCGAGCTGCAAGGGGTAGAGACCCCAGACCGCCGCTCAGGGTGCGTGCCTCTCGCTGCCGCGTCCCGTCCCTGCGCGGCGGGGTGTTTGTGGGGTGCAAGGGAGCGGCAATCCTGACCCCGGGTGAGAGGAAGGTGCCTCTCCCGGAGAAGCACTGTGCCCAGGCTGCAAAGTCAGCCTGGCTCGGCCAGCCCTGTGGGACCGGAGCTGCTGCCCCAGGGAGGGCTTTACCCTCTTCGGAAAGCGTGTGCGGTTCACTGAGGAACTGTCAATGCAGAAGCTGAAGGCGGGAGGGGAAATGTTAGTTCTCCATTCTAGAGCAGTCTGTAATTGATGGTGATTTCAATTCTTGTTAGCATCAGCCCCTTCCTCCCCTGTGCTGGGCTGCCTGGGTCATACTGAGAGGTTCCTGCAGGAACCGTGCTGCTTCACTTCTCCTTAACCCTCTGCTCTGTCCCAGCTCCCTCCTTCCTGCTGCCCAGCCCGCTCCGGGTGGCCTCTGGGTGACTCAGCCCCCCGAGGCGGGTGCTCCTTCACGGAGGTGCTCCTGCCTGCACGCAGAGCTGGAAGCCCGGCGATAAGGCTGACTGCCCGGGCATCTCAGGCAAGCTGCTGAGCTGCTGCCGGCTCTCCTGCCCTTGCTGGTGAGCTGCCGTTCTGCTCCTTGCACCCCGCCCCAGCAAAGGGTTTGCGTTGCAGAGGGTCTGTGGCGTGGAGATGCGGAGGAGGAGCTGTGAAGCAGGTGGCTGTGTTGCTGGTGGAAGCAGCAGACCCTAGTGATTCCTTAGCTTTCCTCCTCTGTGGACCATAAGAGTCGTGTCCTCTTCGGTTGTGGCTCTGGTGATGGTCGGTTTGCCCGGCGTCCTGGCATTTCCCAGCTAACGCAGTTCTCGGTGTGGGAAGAGGAGGAAGGGATGGGGAGGAATGGAGCATGACCGCCGTTACCGGGCTGGGGGGCTGGGGGAAGAACTCGATCAATCAGAGACATTCCTGTTCAGGGAAGACCACAGTCCTTGCTTGCTCTCCTCTGGGTGGGCTGATGGCAGGTGAGTTTCTTCCTGCATCTCCTGCAGCAGATGCTACGGGATAGCGTTTCCCCTCGTTCTTTCAGCAAGGCAGGTGGAAGTCTGTTGCATCCCAGTCTCCTGTTAATACATGGCCTGAGCACTCGCTTTGCAGAGCTCCTGGCCTTTGCTGCCTCTAAGTCCTGTAACTTGAGACACCAGTCCAGCGAGCAATCTCAACCGGTGCCTTGGTCTGCCCGCGCTGCAGCCCGAGGCTGTGCTGGCTGACGGCAGGATGGCTCTCCACCGCGAAAGCTGTCTGCGTTCCCACCCGCAGCAACCTCAGCCAGCGCAGCCCATGAGCACCCGCTGCCTTAACCATGCACCAGACCTCCTGACCCCGAAATAAGGTGCCGCTCTCCAACAGGCACAGGCGGAGGAGTCTGGTGGGAGGCTCTGTCGGACTTGTGCGGATTACGGCTGCTTGAGAGTTCACCCTGCACCGCCTGGCTGAGTTATTTTCTCACTCGGGTCCTTCTGGTTGGAGTTGGAGTGCCGACAGAATGATCTCTGCGCAGCCGCCTTGCTCAATCTTCAGGGCAGCCGAAGTGTCGCAGGGTGGACTGAGCACAGAGGTCTCTGGAAGAGCCTTTCCGACTGCCGCGCGGAGCTCTGGCTTTCCGATGGCGATTCGTGCTGTGGACGGTGGCCGTTCGGGAGGGTTGATGCGCTCGTCCGTGCGCTGTAGCAGAGCAGTCGGTGTGCTGATGGCAGTGCTTTCTAGCAGGGTTAGTAACATATAACAACATTTCCTCCCATTTCAACACTCGATGCAAGTCGCTTTGTAGTACCAGTGCTGCTGACTCTGGCTGAGGAACCTGTGGAAGCTGACCTTGGTTCTAGTTTCTTTATATCATATTCTGGCAGTTCTTGGTGCTGTCGCTCACAGCAGAGGTTTTTTTTTCTCCTCTGGAGGTGCCGTGCTCCCCAGTCTGACGGCAGCTCCGGCCCCGTTGTTCCTCCCTGCAGCATCAGAACAAAAGCTCCTTCTGCAGTTGTGGGAGATGTTGATCCTGGCAAACTCTGTGGGTGTAAATGATCTCTGTAGGTTGAGACAAACTGAGCTAACGTTTAGATTGTGCCTCTTTCTTCCCTGGCATGCTTGAAAAGGGGGGGACTTGGGGTGTTCACGTGTGAGCCAATGAAGAACAGTCTTCTCTCTTTGCTCGTTGGGGGTTTTTCCCCTCTGTCCTTTCCTGCTTTACAGTGTATTCTGAACGGGTTAGAGGAGGGACTGAAATGCGCCGACTGAAGAAGAGGCAGTAATTAATGAGCAGCTTTGGTAGACGGCGATGCTGGCCTGGAGGTGACTGTGGGTGGGGCTGTAGAGGCGCAGCAGAAGGACACCTGCAATCCAGGGGTGAGGGGCAGGTCCTGCTGGTCCGTAGGCATGGGGCAAGTTTGGCTCATTTCTCAGTCCTCAGCGTTAAACAGAAACCCTCACCTTTGGGTTTGTCAGTGGAAAGATGGAGAAGGGTCTTGATCAGTGCTGCAAGTCTGTGATTGGCGTGGCGATGCTTCGCCGCTGTGCACGTAGCTCTCGAGAGCATCAGGGAGTGGAATAAAGTGGTGAAAGCAGATTTGTCTCAAAATACAAAAAATGTCAAGAATTAGCTAATGCAGCGGGAGAAGCCTGTGCTTAGGTCAGAGCTCAGAACAGTGAAAATCCATCGCCATAAGTGATGCTGAGCAAGGCTGACCTACCATGGGAGAGCACGGTGCCGACGGGCGTTCTGGTGGAGAAAGCCCAGCCGCGCCGTAAACCTCGCTCCGCAGTTGTGGGCTTCCCATAAGCTCCCGCTCCTGGTGAGGAGCGTGAGCAGTGCCCGCTGGGCTGGGGAAGCGAGGAGCTGCCGTTCCCCTCCGCTCGTGGGCTTCGTGTGCGGGAGGGAGCTCGCAGCCTCCGCCGGGGAGGGCTGGGGACGGCACGGGCAGCGCTGCGGGTGGGTGAGACGTCGAGGGGCGCGGGTCTGTCCCCTCCTGCTCTTACCAGTGTGCGTGACAGGCTGCCCCGTGCTGAGCAGGGGGAGCTGATGGGGGGTCAGGGCAGCTCCTGCCCCGCCTGCCCTTGCCCCATTAATGGTTGCCTGCAGCGTGCCTCGAAAGGGGTTCAGCGCGACGCGAGGGCTGTTTGCACTCACCCTTTATGTTGCTGTTCGTGCTGCCTGTTGCCTGCAAGGGGAGTTTTCCTTCCAGCAGATTCCCTACAGCGTTACTTGTCCGGCCCACAGCGCTCGGCTCCCCATTCTCAAGTAGCTCCTGATCCCTGGGGCGCTGGATGCGGTGAGCTGACCCCCGCCGGCGGTGGCTGCAGCAGCAGGGTGGTTTCGGTGGTCATTTCCACCGTGGCGCTGGGAGGAGGTGCGGGGCCCGGCGGCAGGTCACCGGCTGTGCGTGCCCGAGGCTCCCGGGCAGCGTGCAGGCATTCATGGAGGATTTCAGGAGGCGAGGGCTGTTCCAGGTTTAGGATCGCACTAGAGTGGATTGTAGTCGGGCACGCCAGAGCCGTCCCGCAGGTGCTCGGGCACCGCTGCCCGTCAGGTTCTGGCTTCAGGGTGGCGTGGGTTTGCCGAGGAGCAGGGTGCAGCTCTGTGCCACCCCTCCTCTCTTGTCAGCCAGCTGCCGGAGGTTGACGTCCCCTCCCCACCGGGCATTTGGGAAGCTCAGAGGCTGCTTTCAGCTTTTGCTCCGCAGGCCGAGAGCGATGCTGGAAGCACGACCCTGCAGAAAGCCAGTGCCGGTGTCCTGGGAAAGGGAGGATGGCGGCTGTCCCTGCCAGGCGCCGGGAGGTGACGGTGCAGAGCCTCTCCCGGAGCCTGTGCTGTGCAGCCAGCCTCGGGCAGGACGGAGCATGTGCGGCCCGCACGGATGGGACCCGCCAGCAGTCGGGGTGTTACGGCACTGAGCCGTCCAGTGCTGAGCTGAACAGGATGTGCTCCTCCTGCCCGGAGCTACGTTGTGGGGCCAAAACTCTGTGCTGGTATGGTTCTTGTACTGGTGGTGGCTTTTGTGCCCCGACAGCACGTGCTGCCTGCCCTGGTGCAGGCACGAAGAGCTGCGGAGGGATCCTCAGGGCCCGGCTGGCCGGGGCAGCATCGTGGCAGAGGTGGTGGCGGAGCTGTGCTCGCTCCTGCCGGGAAAGGCACGGCCGGGGATGCAGCCCTGTGCGAGGGACCTCGGCAGCGAGGGTGGAAAGTGATCGGAGCTCAGCTGAATGCACAGGCCAGGATCCTCGTGATGAGTGGGAGAGCTGTAACGCCTGCGCCGTAGCGTTCATCACAAACGTGTGACTAAGGGGTGTCTCACACTGAGTTTTGAATCGCGCTGAAGCACTTGGATGCTCCTTTGTTAAAACTTCAATTTGCTGTCCGGCGCTGGATTACTCCTGCCAGAGACGCGCTTCGATGCCCTGGAGCTGTGATCCCTGGCCGAGGACCCGGCAAGTCGGCACGTCTGTCCATGCCCTGCACAGCTCAGCTGGAAGGGAACCGTGTGCTGCGTTTCGGGGTGTGCACAGCTCCCGTGTGGTTTTTGAGGTGAATGCACTGCTTTCTGTGATTCTCCCCGAGGCCTCTGTGCATAGTGGACTGGAGCACTCGGAAAGCCCGCGCTGCCGGCGGGGCTGTAACACCCCAAACTTTAAGACTGAAAATACCGGTGGGTCGCAGAGGTGCAGCGTGTCCCCACGGCTGCTCCCTGAGCTGGGGTGTGCCCAGCCACCGTGTCCTGTCTGCACGGGCAGAGCGGGTTTCTGGAGGGACCGGCGGGTCCCCGCTGCCGCTGCCAGGCTGTGGCGGGGCTGGAGGAGCCATCGGCGCAGCACGTGCTGTTTTTAGGCCTTGGGTAAATGTTGGTGGTGTGGCCCTGTAATTATCGGGACAGGGTGCCAGTGGAGCTGGCTAATAGCTCCCCTGGGAAGTAACTGGAGTTTGGCATCAGGAAAAAATAGAACAGGTTCCTCCCCAAAACACTTTTAGCAGCTCTCCCCGTGCCTCGCCACGCGCCCGCGGAGCCGCGCGTGGGCTGCGCTGTTTGCTCTGTGTCCGCCTGTGACGGCCAGGGATTACTGCGGTGCCGCTCGGCAGGACGGCTCTGCTGGCTGCGGTCGGGCTGGCCGGGCAGGAGCTCTGCCCCTGGCCGCGGCGGCAGAGAGGAAGGGATGCTAAAATTGGGGCAGGGAAAACCAGCTCCATCCCTGCACCCAGACACAGTCCCTTTCTAACGCAGAGCTCCTGATGGGCGCTGGGTCCCCTTCTCCCAGGAGGATTTGAGCAGTGGCGTCTGCCCTGGGTGCTGCACCAGCCGCAGCTCTCGGGGCCATCCCATCTAGCTCAGCAAGGCGTTATTTTTGTTGCAGGAAGAAAGTCTGGGCTGTGGGGCTGGTGACGGGCATGTCCCGTGCCGTGAGCCTGCTCTCTGGCTGAGCCAGGGATGTGGTCGCAGCCGGCGGTGCTGCCTGGCTGCTGGGATCAGCCTGAGCCCTGGGCTGCATCCAAACACCACGCCGGTTCCTCAGGAAAACCTTTGGTTAATTGTGGAATCTGATAACCATTTCAGACACAGGGCTTCATAACGTGGGTTGCTGTAAACATGGAAGGACCGGATTAGGTTATACACAGCGAGGTCTCCTCTTGCATTATGACCCCGCATACCGTGACACCGGTGTGCTCAGGAGCCGTGCGTGCTGGCACCATGTCGGCCTAAAAATCTTCTCATTGCTTAGTCTGTATTGGAAAGGAGACACTCATATTTTGGGCCTATTTCATATAAATATAACCCCGCATCTACTGGGCTGTACAGCCCCTTCACCTCCAGACAACTGCAATCTGTCTAAAGCAGCCTTTTGTGACCTGTTTTGATGCTCACGCTGCTCCTATATTGCAACTTAACGCCACAGCTTCCACGACAAGGCGCGTGGGCAGGAGCGCTGATGTGCCCTGCGCAGCCCCTGCTCCAGGCATCGATCCGCGGGTGCTGGCGAAGGCAGGGAACGGGATGGATGGAGCATCCTGCGTCGCTGAGCAGCCCTTGCAGCTCCGCTGGGCTTGTTGGGCTGCTGCACCTGCTCTTCAGCACCGAGCGTCGCGCCGCGGCCTCCCTGAGCATCGCGCCGCAGCCTCTCCCGGGTGAGGAGGAAGTGGGGTAGAAAAAGATAATTAAGATGATGCTGGCACGAACTGTCGCTTCCTCTTTCTGAGTTCATGCTGCTCTGAGCCGGGGAAGGGTGAGGGTCAGACTTAACGCTGCGCTGACAAGGCTTGTCAGTGGATTTCTCAATGATTGCCACTTGGAGTGGGCGTAGTTTTTGGGCAGGGAGAGCCCCCCGCTGCTGCCCCAGCTCGGACACGAGTGTGCTGCCCGGGCAGAGGTCCTCAGTTCGTGTGTGCCTTGAGGGGCAGCAGAGACGGCAGCTCAGCTCTGAAGTGGATCGTGGAGTGTTTGATCAGGAGCACGGGTAAATCATGGGATTTGTATCCCCCAAATATCGGCTGTTCCACACTGAAAATACCTATTACGGTAAATCATTGGAGAAGAAAAGTTCCTCCCTTCCAGAGCCCCCACGTCCCTGTACCCCTCTGCCTGAAGCCATAACTTCCTCCCAGCAGCTGTGCCGTGCTCTCCTCTCCACACTGCTCTGAAACCTTTCTCCACCTTTAGATTCTGCGAGGCAGCACTGGCGGGGCACCCAAAGCACCGAGGTTCACCCGGCGCCAGGAGTTTGTTGGAGGTCCACAAGTGTGCTCATTGCCAAGGAAATGGTGCTTTCCGAAGCTGTCCCCAGTGTCCTGAGTTGTCCCTCCAGCCGCCCAGCGGTGCCCAGCATCTCACAGCCCCAAAGCTGGAGCAGCACTGGCGCGCTCCGCGTTTGGTCTGTGTACAGCATTAGCAGGCCCCGGTCAGCAAACAGCTCGAGCCCCTTCCAGTAGTGGTCTGGATCAGGCAGAGCTGCTTCCCGCAACTGCAGACAGTTGAGCTGCGCTTGAGCTGGCACAGCACGCGTCCAGCCCAGCCGTGCGAGCATCGGCGGCAGTGCACGGGTGAGATGAAAGTCTTCCCGGTGTACCTCGGTCCGGTGAGCGACCATGAGATCTGCCTGTGGCGTCCCTGCCGGCGCTCGCTGCCCAAGGCGTGCCTGCTGTGGCGTGCCCTCTGCAAAGCTGTCCTCCTGCTCCGAGGATGCTCCGCCGAGGAAGCGGCACTTGAGACAATCTTCAAACGCCCGATGATGGTTGTGGGAGATTCAGAACCATGATTATTTTTTTTTTTCTATTTTTTCCGGACAAGTGAATCCGAAGTTGTAAGATGCCCTCTGTCAGGCAGTCTCATCATTTGGAGTGCTTTGCTTGCACTAGGGACCACTTTTTCCACGTGAGTGAGGCCACAGTGAATGGAGAGTGCCGGAGAGGGGCACTCAGAGTCGGGAAACGTTTCCCTTGTTTGAGGACCGTGAGTCCTCTGCAGGCCCCTTGGTAAGGTCTGACACTTTGCTGCTGCTCTCGGCCCTTCCAGAGCGGCGTTTGCAGAGGCTCGGGGTTGGAGAGTTGATGCTGGGTGGGGATTCCCTCTGCAGCACAAGTGCAGGGCTGGGATACAACTTTTGTCTTGCTTTTTGGCAAACCGGATTCTCCAGTAACTTTAGCTAAAATGGTGGCTTTCAAGTTGTGGTTCGTAGAGATTTGGGAGTTCAGTTGCAAATCTAACCCGGCTGCAAAGTATAAGCCGGGCAAAGCTATTTTCAGTGAGTTTAGGTTAAGGGAGAGCCTCGCAGCGTTTCCAGGAGTGGGATGGGGGGTCTGGGTCCGGTCACCCCACGCCTCCCCTGCGTCAGGGTGTGAGGCCGTCACCTCCGTGCTTCAGGTGGAGCACACAGCTTGAGCAGCGAGGACCTGCTGTTTGGAGCCAGTTCCTCCCTTAGGAGAGAATAAAACCCAAAGTTCACGTGAGCATTTTCAGTTGGCGGTGCTGGATGGAGGATGCTGCTCCCAGCAGCTTCTATAGCTCCGCATTCCTCCGGGCACCTCCTGGTTTGGAGGGACACCCCTGACACCCATCTCACCTTCTCCGTCCAAGCGGCTGGCACCGTCACGTTGCAACTCTTGATTTTGCAGCGTGTTTATGGCTTAAAGCAGCTCCTGGGCTGTTGTGACTTGGGACTGTTTTTGTGGAGGGCTCCTGCGAAGGGACCTCTGGGTGCGGACACGGGCTGGGAGGAGCGGGTGCTCTCTGCAGCAGCCGGCGGTGACCGAGGCACGCTGCTGCGTGGTGGTTCGGGTGGGCTGGGGCCCTGTGTTTGCGTGGAGGCTCTGCTGGTCGTGTCAAGCCCGAGGTATTTATGAAGGGCTTCCTGTTAGCAGTGGCAGGGAGCATTTCCAGAAATGGCTATGGGTGAACAAGTGGCAGGCAGCTGTAAAACGCTTATCTCTGTCTCCCTGCCAGTAACCCTCCGGGCCCCGAACAGCACTTTCCTGGGACGAGCTCTCGGAAACAGGCAGATTTTTTTTTTTTAATTACTTCCTCTTACGCCTTAATGTTTCTAAAGATAAACACAGCTCTCCTCTTGGCATCTGCTCAAGGAACAGTAAAGCTTTACAAAGGAGTGATGCTCCATATCAGCATGTACTGTGCCTAGGCTCCAGATCTGCGGTTTGTTTTGTAGATGGTAGTAAATCTTTCTCTCCAGCTCCCTGCCCAGGATGATTTATTTCGTGCTGAAAGGGAGGTCCAGCCGAGCTGGTCCCTCCTTTACTGGACCGGTCCCGGATTCCGGGATCTTCCTGACCCGTTCAGCTGTTTATCTGTGACATGTGACGAGGCAGCCGAATGTCATCCTGAAAACATCGTGCTTGGGCAAGAGCAGCGGCTTCCACCTTGTTGGGATGTCGGAGCAGGCCTTTGCACAGGGAGCCGGGATGGTGGGAGAGCGACCGGCTCCACGTCCCCGCAGGCCCACGGGGGCTATACCGGGGTTTTCCAGCCACAAGTCCTTGGCCTGCGGGGGTTTGCCAGCGTGCCTGACCCCGGTGAGTTTGCACCGTGCAGGTCCTGGTGCTGCCGTGTTGGCTCCCTGCAGCGTGGTGCTACCCCGGGGGGGGTCCAGTCCCTGGGGCTGCCGGGGCTGCCGGCTCACGGGGCTGCCGGGGCTGCCGGCTCACGGGGCTGCCGGCTCACGGGGCTGCCCGCTCCGCCTGCTTGCCAGGCTGGTGCCACGCATCCGCCAGCCGGGGGGGTTTGGGGTGTCTCGCTGACACTTCTCAGCCTTAAATTTGAGAGTGAGTAAGAGCAGGTTTGAGGAAGATAATGACAGCTCGGGGATGGGAGTGGGGGCCCAGGGAAGGAATGGTGTGAAAATAGAAAGGTGAAGAGCTCTGTGAGGGAGAGCAATGCTGTCCAGTTCTTCAGAGGCTTTAATTTTAGCTCTTCTATAAACATCTCATTACCAAGTGGCTCATCCAGAAGAACCTCCAACAGTGGTGACTTTCAGTGGAAGCGCTGTGCTGGGAAGACACCAGCGGGTCCTCACCACCCCGCGCCGGCCGGGCAGTGATGTTCCCTCTGACTCCTCTCGAGGATGTTTTATCTGGGAGTGACCGACCCAAGAATGGAGTATTTTGCCTGCCTTTGGGAGGTGTTCCATCGCTGTAAGGAACTCTCCCAACGACGAGTCGGTCGTGTTGTGATCGGAGTTGCGTGTAGAGTTTGCTTTGCCACCCAGTTCTTCATTCGGTCCCATCCCAAACTGTTTGTCCTTCTGATCATTATCATCTTGTGTTTACAGATGTCAAACGTCCTCAAACATCACCAAGGCGATCATTAAACAGAATGAGTTCATTTTTTCCCTAATTTTTTTTTTTTTAAAATATACTTAGGACAGGAATTGGTATTCCGGGTGTGACTTTGTCTCCTTGTAGATAACTTTGGCCTTAAATACCCTCAAGACGACCTTTGTAAGAGCCAAAAGTTTGTGTGTCGTCCTGCTCCCAGCCTGCAGACTTGCTGCCAGGCGCACGTTCTGTATCTGGTTCAAATCTGCCGCCGGTCCGTTGCCGTGTGTGAGGTGCCGGTGACTCGGCTGCTGCGCAGGCACCTGGCGTTCCTGCAGTCTGGGACAAGGTCAAGCTTTGTCTCTCCCCAAGTTTCTTCTCCTGTGAAGTTGCACTAAAACTTGAAGTGAAGGCAAATGTGTGGATTGCTTATTTGTCTGGATTATTTACTCCTCTGGCTTGCTGGGCCCCCGTGCAGACAGAAAAGGCGGCCGTGCCTGCCGCAGGGACTTGGTCTTCTGGGGGAGCTGGAGGGGACAGTGGGAGTCCAGTAAGTGCCACTTCATCTACACGTGGCAGCAGAATGAGTCCTGTCCCCGGCCGGCTGCAGCGGCGAGCTGAGCCCCCGGGTGTCCGCATGGGTGGATGGCCTCCGCGGTCGGTG
>WEKW01031442.1:175435-221127 GCA_013389905.1 Sula dactylatra | reverse complement strand
GGGGACGAGGGCAGTCTGCTCGGTTGGTTTGGGGCAGGTGGGTTTTCCCCAGGGGAGGGCTTGGGGTGCCCGGGACGGTGGCAGCCGTAGGGCTGCCGGGGTGGCCGGGAGGAGCGGGCCAGCCCCGGCCCCGCCAGCCCTGCACACAGCCCTTTTGTTTTCCTCCATAGAAAAGCCATTCTTCGTGCTCCTTTCATAAATATGTAATGAGGGAACAGTGCAGTCATTGTCCTTCGTGTTGTTCTGGGGCTGCTGTGCCCGCTGGTGCGGTGGATTTGGTGGGACGGGGGGAGGACTTCAGTCTCTAGGATGGGGATGGCTTGCTGGGCTTGGCTCTGAATCCCTACTTCTGCTTTTCTCTCTCTCTCTGTTTTATAAATCCCCCAAAGCTTGTCCCTGCTCTCCAGGAAGGAGAGGCTGATGTCTATGGGCTGGAATATCCCAGCTTCTTCACTCCCGCAGGTGCTGACTCCCAGTTAACAGGAGCGCGAAGTGGTGGTCCTGCCATTCTCATCAGGTCAGCATGATAAGTCCTCTCGCAGGAAACTTTGAGGCCAGTGGGATGAACACAGAAGCCTAGATGTGAAGATCACACAACTAGGGAAGATCTCAAAGGTGCCTCTCTCGCACTGAGAGTGAAAGAAGTGAGAAGGGGTTTGTCTGGAGCCGGCCTCTGGAACCGCTCTTTTGGGGCGAGGCGTGATGGGCAGAGCAGGGGAACTCGGAGCCAGCGATGACTTGGCCCGTAACGGTTATATCTGAAAGCGAAACAGGTGTGGATGTTAGAGTGAAAAATAAAATTGTATTTCCTGGTTGGCATGCTTGAGAGGAGAACCGTGCAGCTCTGAGAGCTCGGTGGGAGCCGTGGGGCTGTAGGCGGGTGTCCGTCCCCATGAGGGTGGGTCTCCTGGCCAACGCAGGATCCTGCTGAGATGTCCTCCAGCAGCCGTCGCGGCCGCAGCTTGCCTCCTGTTCGTCTCCGCTTGGGAGAGCTGAAGGTTGAGTGAAATTCTGTGGGCTTTTTCCCTTTTTAAGCTGTTGAGTTATTTTTCCCTAGAAGGTGAATTTCATCAAACAGAGGAAGAGAAGTGGAGGTATGGGGAAGGGGGACGTAGCTCTTCGCGATGACTGGAAGAGCTACAGTAGCTTGTCACCTGCGGTTTGACAGTTTTGTGGGTTGGGGAGTGGGATATGAGGGTTGCCTGCAGACCAGCCTGCAGCTCCCGTGCGATCAGCGCGTGCTGCCGTGCATTTGCAGGTCAGACCGCAGTGTTTGCGGTGCTCTGTCCCACAACAAGCCGTCTGCCCGCCGGTCTGAAGCGCAGCCTGCGGCCGAGCAGCTGGGCATGCCCGGGGAGCCGTGATGCCTGTCGAAGCTTTGTGGAGATTGCAGCCTTGGACTGCTCGCTCTCTCGCCCCCGGCAGACCTTTCCTGTTTGCTGGGCAGGTGTGAACGGGGGGAGCTTCCTGCCTTTGCTTTCTTGTCACAGGCGTCACGCAGCCAGGTGCTGAAGCGTGATCTGGCTTGGGTTCAGCTTTGATGGACTGCAGCAAGGATGTGCTGCTCCCCGTCACCCTGGAAAGCTGCAGAGGGGGAGTGTGGAGCCTGCCAGAGCCTCCCGGACCTCGCTCTGCACATCACGTTGTTCCTGACCCGATGTCATCACCGTTTGTCACAGCAGCTGAACATAGCGGTTTTGGTTTTTAATTCCAGCCATCCTGGGTAGTCAGGTGCAGGTTTGTAATAAATACAGCCTGCCCATTTTGGGTGAGAATCTCTTGCACAGGACTTCTCTAAAGAGAGCGCTTGTTTTCTTCCAGACTCCGTGCGATGCCCTGTTTCTCGCTGGCCGGCACTTGGTGGCTGCGCTCCCGTGCCAGGAGCCGCCACCTCGCTCTGCAGGTAGAACGGAGCGTTGCTGAGGGATGCGCTGGCGGGTTAGTCGGACCGCAATGCTGGTTGGTGCAATAGCTTGTACTTGTTGCGGGGTAGTTGCCCAACCCCTGTTCGATACTGCTCGCAGCTCTGCAAGGGTAATGTGGATCGTTGCTCGTTCCAAGAACACCATTAGCAACCTGCTCTGTAGCGCAGGGCTGGTGCCTCGTTTATGTCTGATGGAGCAGGCTTGCAGGCATGGTTGGGGTATGTTGCATCGCTTACTGCAGATCTTAGCAGTAAGTGCTCTTGGCAGAAGCTTCAGGTCCCCTTGCAGCTTGTGTTTCATGGCTTCGTGCCTTTTGGGTTAATACTGTTTTGCCGGAAGCCACCTCAATAGCTATGGTCAGTGCTCTGTAGCATGAAGGTACTTGATGATGCTTTGAAACACCTAAACTTTTAAAATAATTTCCACTTTGAGATACTGAGCAGCTCTTGGAAGCCTCTGCTAATGACACTTCAAAGCAATGCTGCAGCCGAGGTCCATCTCCCAGCACCGGGGATGATCTGCCAAAACATTTCCGCGTTTGAAACGATCCCGCCGCTCGCTCCCGGCGGAGCTAGACAGCCCCCAGCCTCCGTGCTGGGAGCCAGGGGTGAAGGAAGGCTGAAGCACCTCTTGCTCATGTGTTGAGGACTCAAGAGCTCCGCATTCCCCTGTGTTATATCATACCGAATTTTCGAGGTTCAGGGGTGTGGGAGTTGTGTCTGAGCCTGCAGGACGGCTGATTTCTTGAGACTGACTCTTGGGGTTGTACCGTGTTGCTTGGTGAAACGCCCTCCCATGCTTTCAGTAACCTTTGCTGTTGAGAGCAGAGGGCTTCAAGTGTGAGTGTTGGAAAAGGACTTGTTCCAAACAAGATCCTTTGCCTAAGAAGCACATGAAAATTCACTTCTCCTGTGACTCTCCTCACTCCGTCATCGCCGCAGGCTCACAGGGAAGGTCCAGCTCCTGAAGCGGCTGGAGAAGCTGCTGCACGGTTGGGTTCCCCGTTGGCCAGACCCTGCGGCTTCGCTGGAGCGGGAGCGCTGGCTGCCGTGCCCCTTGCTGCGTGGCAGCGCCAGCCTGCCGCTGTTTCCCCGTGAGCTGGTGGGCAGTTGCTGGGTGGGTTTTCCAGGGAAGGTGGACACCGCTCTGCAGGGAACTGGAAACACTCTGGAAGCGTGGTCTGGGGTCCTGGGAGGTGCAGTCCTGCCTTAGTCTTTCTCCAGGACATTCAGTCCAAGCTCCTCTTGTCACGTCACTTAAGAGACACTGAGAGTGAGTGAAGCGATGGGGAGTCTCTCGCTTGGCCATGACCCCACCGGACTGAGAACCGGCCGTTCCCGGAGAGCGTCCCTGGCGTGCCAGCGCTCACCGCCGCTGGCCTGCCCGAGAGTTAAGGTCATCTGGTTGTGTTGTGTCAGCTGAGTGTTTAACTTTTTGCTTATTTAGAATTTCCTGTATTATGATAACATCTCATAAACTTCCAAATATAGCTTAACGCTAATTTAGACCGTAACAGGCTGCCCCAGGAACAGTGACCAGGTGTCACCTTAAGTCGTGCTGGCCTTTCTGCAGCGCGGTGGCAGGAGGAGGCAGGAAGGAAGACGCGAAGCGAAGCAGCTGTGTGAAGGCCGATGTTCGCAGGCACACGTGTTTTCCCAGGCATCTCGGCTGGGGAAGGCAGAAGAATCGGCGGGGCTGGTCCGGCTCCCCTCCGCAGGAAGGGGCATGCTGATCGGACAGCTTGATAGGGCTGGCGAGCAGCTTGGACGCTGCGTGTGTTGAATGATGGGAAGTAGGAAGGCAAGGATCAGGCCGCCTAAGGAGTAGCTGAGGAAAGCGCCTGGCAGTCAGGCTGCTTATTAATGGCAGTCGCTAAAATCAGGATGTACCTAGCCCACAGGTCGCTAAATAGTGGGGCAGCATTACTGTTTGAGAAGACCCAGGGGGCCAAGTTTCCCCTTGCTCTAAAAAGCTCCTCGAGTGATTTGTACGTTTGTGTTGAGGATGATCTTGTATCTGTTTCCCTTGCGACCAAGAGGGCACGAGCGAAGGCAGGCGCACTCACAGCAAGGCTGCTGGAGGAAGGCGTCGTGGAGGGCACAGGTCTGAGAGAGCTCGCCAGGGCCAGGCCGTCGGAGAGCTGTACGTCTGTGCCTAGAAGGGTTTTTCCTGCCTGTGAAGCTTGAGTCGGGCTGTTTGTGCTCGGAGGAGGCAGGTCTTACTCAACGTGTTTGACCGTGAGCACCTTGCAGCGGCGGGTGCCGTCAGCGGCGCGTGGGACCCGACCGGGGGGAGGTGGTGTCTGAACACGGGGGCGAGGCCAGCCGGGGGGAGATTTGGTTGACCTGATGCCCGACGCTATTTTCTTCACAGCTTGGCACTGACCTTTCCATTTTGGTCCTCCGACTATAAGTAGCATCTTTTCTGATGCCTTGTTCTGCTAAATTCAGCTGTGGCTGGCTGGTGGTGAGTGGAGTGGTGGAAACAGGGCTAGGTGCCGAAAATAGCCCTTCAGTGGTGCCTGCCTTCTGGTGAGCGAGGCTCCTCCTGTTACCTGGCCCCATCAGCAGTCCCAGGGCCAAAATCTGGCTGTGCCGGAGGGAGGCTGGAGGTGCTCGTGCTCCCAAAGGCGGCAGGCGTTACTGTAAGGGAGAAGAGAGGCGGTCATCCCCTGGGACACTGCAGTAATCCCTCGGCAGCTCTGCAAGGGACTGAGATGGTCCTGCTTCACAGGGGCTGCTTGCTGTCGTGGCTGTGCCTAGCCTGTGGTCGGAGCAAAATCCTCAGGATTTCTGATTCCCAGACTCCAGCTTGATCCACTGGAGCAGGGTTCTACTGTGAGCAGCTTTGTTGCTGAAGGGACGTGGCCAGCGTAGGAGCGCATCCCCAGCCTTGCGGGCTCTGAGAGGAGCCACCTGAGCCTCAGGGGGGGTTTAGCTCTTGTTTCAGGCTGTCCCAAGAGCCGGCTGCTACTGTCAGAAGAGCTGACCTGCTCCCAGGCGTGCCAGTTTCCATGCTTGCGCGGCCAGCTAGATCAGGGCACGATCTGCGTGAAGAGCAGGTTTTTTCACGTGGGTTGGTGTGTGCTGGTGGGCAGGCGTGGGTGGGAGTGCTCCCCCCAGCAGCGGTGCAGGCTCCAGGTGCTGTAAAGCCGCAGAGAAACAGCAGCTCCAGGGGAACCCGAAAGTAAAACCGAGCAGCATGATGCCATTGTTCGGGGAAAATGTCAAGTGCCAAGTTGCAGATAATGGGCACTGAATTACAGTTCAAAATCTGCGTGTATGACCTCGTGTTAGCGACACAAGGAAGGAAACTTAAACTTGACCAGAGATCTGCTGCACTTCTGCTTTGCCTGGTAGGCTCCTTTAGGTAGTGAGTTTGTGAGCCGTTTGCCCATGGCAATTAAAATTGCTGCTTTTCCCTCTGGCAGGGGCACTGCTGCCGTGCAGCTGTGTTTGTGGAAGGGGCCAGGTCTCTTCTGTGCCGCCCGTGTCCATGGAGGCCTGACACGGCGCCAGAGCATCCCAGTGTTGCTTCCAGCCCGGCATTACTGGAGGCTGAAATGCTGGCTGGGTACCCGCTGCCTGCCCTCTAATCCCCCTCTTGTCTCTGCAGGGAGCGGGGATGGACAGGGACAGATACTCCAGCGCTTCCCGGAGAAGGACTGGGAGGACAACCCCTTTCCCCAGGGCATCGAGCTGGTGAGTGTGCTGTCCCTTGGGACCGGGGCCCCGGGGAAGCGTGACCTGCGTGCGGGGCAGGTGACACCGCAGCACTGCGTGCACGCACCTCGCTGGGCGCTGCGGGGTCTGAGCGGGGGAGCCCACGAGAGAGGGCTTCCCACCTTGTCCCCCAGCGCAGCTCCAGCTCTGGAAAACGGCGCGATCCAGCACGCTGCCTCCCAGCCAGGCCGCAGCAGAGCAGTCCAGAGGCGGTCGCTGCTGCGTGCCCTGCCTGGGGCTGGCTCCTCTCCTGGCCGCTTTGCTCCCCCTCCTCCTCGGGGATCAGCTGCTCGGGATGCTGGAACGCTTCCTAGAGGAGCCGTACGGATGCACCGTCAGTATAAATAGCCCCGTCGGGAACAGCAGGGCTCTGCCATTGTCAGGCCTCCCCGAAGCGCTCCGCCGAGCAAACCGCTCCCCTCCTCGGGCCGGCGGTGGCGGCTCGCCCTCGGGCAGGCCTGGGTGTGCTCTGTTTGCATCCGCCCAGCGAGGAGGGTTGCTGGGCCCTGGATCCCTTCCCCAGCCCTCCAGACACATTTGCCTGCTGTTATGAGTCCTTTGAGGTTGCGATCATTGCTGGGTCGTACCCATAAAGTGACACACCCAGTCTAATTTGGCACTGCGTGGGTTCTTCACAAACCAGCTTTTAACTAATCAAGGATAATAGGATTGTTCTCCTCGGTTGCTAAATTTGAGTAGAAGTTCTTCTCAAACCCTTCCCTGCTGCATTGGTGCTGCTGCGGAGGAGCTCTGAAGGAGCTGGTGCTCCGCTGCCAGCGAAAGCAAGTGGGTTGGGCTGCCTGTTGTCCAGACCCCTTTTCACCGCTAAACTGAGCCCCCTTCTAAGCTGCTCTCCTCCTCCCCCGCCCCAGTTCTTCCCAGTTTCCAGCTGAAGTACAGTGGAGTACAAAACCTGAAGAGAGACGAGGCTTTAGAGGTTGCTTCACTGCCTGACAAGCCTCACGGTGCTGGCACTATCCTGACCCCGCTCCTCGAGGCCTTGCAAGTACCTTTGCTGTGCTGGGAGATGTTGGCGCCTGCGAGGCCGGTGTGCGATGGTCGGTGCGGGGACGTTGGCCAGCCGAGAGCCCCTCGTCCTCTCCTGGAGCAGAGGAGCCGGGAGCAGCCAACCCTTTCTGCCTGCGTTGGTGTGCGCAGAGGGTTTGCGCCTCCCTGTTCAGATGGGGCTGGCCCGAGTCACCTGCCAGCAGGACTCGCCGAAGGGCGTTCGTGCATCTCTGATGAGGTTTTGGCCAGGGGAGTCCCGGGTACCTGGTGGGCTTCGCTGAGAGGGTGGCCTTGGCCTTGCGAGCTTGTTCCCTTAGAGCAGATGTCATGGGCATTCAGGGCACCGCACGTTGGGTCTCTGCCTTGTGCTGTCCACGTGCAGGGTTCCGGGTACTGAGAGGGGTGGTGGCCCAGCTGGCGTCTCGTTTCATGGCCTGCACAAATTCCCTGTGCTATTTAATGCTCGTTTCCCAAGCGGTGGATCTGCGGCCGCCCCTCCTCGCCTGTCGGGACTCAGTTCTGCTCTCGGCTGCCTCCCACATTTCGTGGCCTTGTTCAGAGCCGGCAGTCATCTCCATCTTTGTGTCTGCTGGTGCTGGAGAGCTTCCACGTGAGCTGTGGCTGTTGGAGGCTGATCAGGACACCCCGTGTCGTGTGCCCTCCAAAGCTCCTGTGTCAGGCTTAACCGAAAACCACGGGGCTCTGCCGGCGCTTGCAAAGGCGAGCTGCCGGCGTGCTCCTCTTACCCGGCCGGGAGCAACAGCTTGTGGAGCGGAGGGTGTCAGAGCTGGACACGTCTCTCATCCCTGTCCTCGTCCCTCTGCCCCGTCCCGGGTGCTTGGCTTTGGCCGTCACCGCTGCAGCCGCCGCGTTGTGCCGTGTGCCTGCCAGCAAGCACGGCCCGTCACTGGCATCGGCGGCGGTGGCCGGCTCGGCATCCTATCGCATGCTCACCGTAACTGCAGCGCAATTTCGGACTTTTATGTGCTATTTTATCTGAGGCAAAAATATATATTATTTTTCTGGTTAGTATTTCCTGGTTGTCTGCAGGGGACTTGGGAACTGTCCCAGGAAACAGGAAAGCTGCTTTTTTCCCAAGGGTCAAACTGTCCAGCCAAAAAATCCCTGGAATTTAAACAATTGGAGCCCTATCCTGTTGGGAGCCAGGGGTGGCTCTGAGGCTTCCCACAAGCTGTCAGGAGGCATCCTGGGTGAACAGCACATAGGGCTGAAACTAAGGCAGCTTCCGAAAAATCAGACGGAGCCCACCCGGGGGATTTTGGGTTGTGTATGACACTGCAGTCACTGCTGTGTTTCTTTTTAACAGCTTTTTTTTTGGGGGGGGGGGGGAGGTTTTCTGGTGTGTGTAGGAAGCAGGAATTTGTAGCTTCTGCCCTTGCGTGCTGTCTGACAGCATTTCCAAACAAAAATATTTCGGTTTAATGGATGGAAGTTCCTCTGGAGAGAGACACAGGATGTGCCACATCCCTCCCCTCCCAGGCCAGAGCTGTCTCCTCTGGCAGCCCTCGATGGATTGCGCTGGCTGCCCTCACCAGCCTGGTGCGGGCAGACTGGGGCAGCAGGATCTCCAGGCCCTGGGGCAACCGGGAGAACCGGGCTATTGCTGCTGGTGAAACCGCGGCGGCGAGCCCCGCTTTGGGCTGTGACGAACAGCTCTCGCTTCCAAGGGTTACTGGTTGCAGTGCCTGCGGTGGTACCGGGCGAGGCGTGCGCTACGGGAATGGAGATCCTTGCTAAAACCGGTGGCTGAAGCGTGAGCTGTGGTGTGCTACACCCACCGGTTCCTCCTGCTCCGGCGAGGGTTAGTGCAACTCCTCCTCTCCCTTCCACATCCCACCCGCAGCGCTGGTCCTTACATCCGTCTGGACCACAGTCCCACAGGTCTGCTTAACGCAGCGCGGTATTTCCCGTGTCTTAAGGCCGCTTGGGGATGGTTGTTGCGTACGGCAGACCGTGTCGTCGTGCCTGCTGGGTGCGTCCAAGCCTCCAGGCACGCCTCACCTCTGCCAGCACGCAGTGGCACCCGAGCCAGCATACGCCAGCGTTCCCTCCTGGTGCCCGGGCACTGGGGAGCGTTAGGGTTTCTGCTGCTCTCTGAGACAGAACAGTGAGATCCTTTTGTTTTCCAACCAGCAGGTAATTGCCTGCATGTTTGCAGCTTCGATACCCTTGTTTGGTGAGGGTGAGCACAGGTTTATACGAGGTTTGCTCCCTGGCTGCCGGGCGCGCTTGGGCAGAGGTGCTCGTAGGAGAACCCTGCGTCCTGGCCCTGGCCAGGGGAGCTTGGTGGGGCAGGGTCCGCAGGCCACAGTCTCCGCTTCCAGGGGTCGGTCAGGCACTCTGCTGCTCGCAGAAAAGCTTCCTTTGGTGCTTTGCTTTTGTAAGGCGATGGTAGCTTAGCAGAGCCTCTTCTGGCGCGTCCGTCTTGACCGACAGAGCTTTTCTTCACCTCTGACGCAGAGCAACCCGAGGCTGGCAGCCGACAGCCGAGCCCACGCAGCCAGCGGCTGTTTCGGCAGCGCTCAGGAGAGAGGAGTGCTGCTGTGCTTCGTTGTGGGTTTGATCAGGAGTGGAGCAGGCAGCTCCTTATCCAGCGGGATGCTGGTGACCGGCAGCTCCATGTGTCACTTCTGCCTGGCAGCCGGCTCTGCTGCAGGGATGCGTTCTCTTCCCGTAGCTTTCCAGGGTGGAAATAAATGATCAGGAGGTTGTCTTGGGACATCGTAGGCTAGGTCCTTGCAAAATCGATCCTTGCAAACTTGGGAAAGGCCTGTGATGTAACTGGTGGAAGAAGAAAAGGTGGTAAAGCAGCTCTGATCCGTGCAATGCTGCGGAAAACAAGGCTTGCCAGACAGACACACACACGTGTTGTCATGAGAGGTTGGTTTTATTGCTAAAACCGCTCTAGGCAGTGTCTGCAGAGCCCAGCACACAGCTCTGCCTTCCTGTGGGATTTTTCTAAACAAACAAAGGGCTCTTGCTCCGGAGAGGCTCAGGTGCAGCCTCAGGGGCATCCACCAGTGCCCGTCTGTAGGGGAGCTGCAGTACGTCCTTCGGGTCGGTCGCTTCCATCAACACCCCCTCACGTGAGAACCAAGACTTTCTTCTCTTCTGGCTGTCTGCAGCTCGCTCGTGTTCTCCGTGGGTGAGACGTGCTGTAAGGAGAGACCGCCGCCGCCGCAGCGCTCGCTGTGCGGAGCAGCCCCCGCACGCCCCAACGGCCGCGTGGAACCCGGCAGCGTGTGCCGTGTTCCTGCGCTGCACGGGGCGGTCGTAGCGCTCCTGAGGGCAGACCTCTGGGAGCGCTGGGTCTGCCTGAGCGGTGGGGGAAACGAGTACAAGGTGAGCATCCTCCCAGCGCGGGTCTGAGATCGGGCGAGGCATGGGTGAAGAGCTCGCCTCTTGCGCACGCAGATCCACGTAGATCTTTAGCTCTGCGTGGGGGCCCGTAGTTTTGTCTTCCTTTAACTGTGGCACCTTCAGTGTTGCGGAGTGCCACAGTACCACCATCCGTCACGGTCGGGCTGCTTCTGGAGGACATTCGTTCTAATCATCAGCCAACCTACGCCTGCCATGGGGGATGTATGTCCTTTTTAGAGGATCTAGCTTGAAATGAGGCAATGGTTGTGGCGGTCAGATGTCTGCGTGCCTGGTGCTTTACGAACACGTGGCTGCTTTATGTTGACTTCTGCACAATAAATCAGCTGAGGAGCATTGAGTGCAATCAAACTGGGTGCACTGAGTGCAATCAAACCGGGCTGCAGCAGCTCCGGGGCGTAGCCGGGGCATAGCCACATACCTCAGTGACATGACCCAATCCACGGCGTCACCTGCTGTGGTTTGAAGTGACACGTGCTCTCAGCAGGTGCTATTTTTAAGCTGACGTCTTATCCTGTGCCTTTGGAAGGGTCCCAGAACAACTTGGTGCTTGGAGCCCAAGTGGGTGCCAGGAGCCTCCTGCACCTCCCGCGGTGGGACCGAGGGCTCTGGTGGTCCTCGCCGAGCTCCCGCGTCGGGGGCAGAAGGTGGCGGAGCCATGCCTTGGCCCGAGCAGGTGTAACCCCGAGTGAAGAGGCTCAGGTGTGTTCATGTTTGTGTTGTGCCATCGTTTCCCTGCGCCCGTTTAGCAGTGGCGTAATTGCCTCTGGGATGGGCTGCGACTCCTTGACACGGAAGACGGCATGACCGGGGAGCGGAGCAGAGCCTGTGCCCGCTGGTGGTGGTGATGTTGATGTCCTCCTGGGGTTCCCCTCTAGAGGAGCAGTCCAGGGGATCACGGACTTCCATTTCTCCGGCCTTTGGATGAGCACACTTGGCCCCCGACACCTGGCTTGTACATACCTGTCTCCACAGGGAAGGTGTGACACTGTGGTGGTGGAGCGCATCCCTTTGCGCTGGTGTGCGGCAGTCGGGAAGCACTGGGTGGGACCCAGCAGCAAACTCCTCGAGGGCAGCAGCTTTGTGTGCTTTGCTCTCATCGTTTCTGCAATGTCCGGGAAATGTTTGCGCAGAGCGGGTGAGCTACGGGTTCACTGCGGAGCCCCGTGAGGAGAGGAGCTCTCTTGTTGCGAGAGTGACGCTGTGTACCTACCCTGAAGGCTGCTAAGCCAAACCTTCCTCCTGCGCGCTGACAGGGGAGCCGGGCAGGAGGCAGCCCGGTTTGAAGATGGCACCAGAAAGGAGAGTCCCTGGGACGCAGCTTTAGAAGGACAGACGTGGCAGTGTCTGGGGAGCAGCTGCACAAGTGCTTTTGCCTCCCCTCCTTCCTGCTGCCATCCCTGGGCAGCTGAAGAAAGCCGAGCTCTTGCACTGCGGTTGATGGCCAGCTCTCCCAGCCGCGGCTGCAGCGGGCTGCCCAGGGGAGGAGAGGAGGGTCTGTGCAGCAGAGTGTGTGCATGCACGTGGAGCGTGAGGGTGGGCACGGAGAGCGGTGAACAGCTGGAAAACTTCACCAGGTGGAAACCAGGTTCGATTTGCCAGGTTTTGGGCTGGAGCAGCGATTTCCGCAGCTTTGCGGCATGTCAGCCCTGTCTGCCGGTCTGGCCCTGTTGCCTCTTTATTCTCATCCTGGGTTTTGTTCAACTCACCTTGTCTTCGGAGTGCATCGGGCCACGGCCCCAGAAGGAGCCGAGGTGTCCCGGTCCGGGGAGCTGTCTCAGGGAGGGTCCAAAAGTTTTGGGAATTTTCCACAGCTCCTCACCAGCCAGATGCAGATGCTGAGGAAATAAAGAAAAATCCCTTGAGACTTTGAAACCCGGGGGGGAGTCCTGGGGCTGCTGGCTGGAATTACCCACTGGCCCTGGGAGGGTGATTGGAAAGTCCCCAGAAACCAGTAAAACTGTGTTCGGAGCTGCCTGCAGCGCGGCGTTAGCGCAACCTGGGCCGGTGTTTTCCAGCTGCCTGCCCCGAGGGAGGAGTGCCACCTCCCGGAGCAGACGCCAGTGCCTGGAGGCAGCCCTGCCCCACGGGGAGCTCGCCCCAGGGACACATCGCCTTTCCTTCCCGGAGCGTGTGCCGTGCCTTGTGCCGTGCCTGCGTGCGGCTGCCTGTGTGCGGCCGCCCGGCACCTTGGTGGGCTGCAGGGACTTTGCGGAGCCTGGCAAGCCTCGCGGGCTCGATGCTGGCTGCAGGTAGCTGCCTCGCAGGGTGCAGCCCGGCTCCTCGCAGCCCCTGTGCCGCGGAAGTGCCTGCGGCTCTAAGACGGGTGTAGGGTGCAGGGTGGCAGAGGGTGCCCATCTCTGGTTTCTCCAAGCAGCTCCTGCTGTCCCTGCGGAGAGGAGGGAAAGGCACCTGCCCAGTTCTCCCCCACAGAGGGGAAGGGAGGCTCTGGCCAGTGCTCCCCTGTCCCAGACCGTGGCGGCTGCACGTGCTACAGCACACGCTGGGGAAGGTGGCACAGCCGTTTCCCTACGTACTCTAAAGGTGATGTGCTGCCACGTCAAGCTCCCCGCCCCCGGGAGCCGGTACCCGGTGGTGTCGGTACCTGGCGGTTTGCTTTCGCATCGTCCAGCCCACCAAAGCTCCCAGCTCCCGCCGCCGAAGCGGTGCGGGGGAGTGAGGGCAGCGGCACGGGCAGGTCAGACCCTCTGACCGCCGTCCCCTGCCCTCTCTTGCAGTTCTGCCAGCCCAGCGGCTGGCAGCTCTTCACGGAGAGGAACCCCCCCACCTTCTTCGTGGCTGTGCTGACCGACATCAACTCGGAGCGGCATTACTGCGCCTGCTTCACCTTCTGGGAGGCCGTCGAGAGCGCACAGGTACGGCGGGCTGCTGGGGTCCTGCCTGCGGAGGCAGGTTGGGAAGGGTGGTCGGCAGCACTGGCTGGGAAGCATCTGGCTGCCTTTGGCTTTGGCCAGTGGTTCCTGCTTTCCCCTTGGAGGAATCCACGCCCTGGCGTCAGGGCTTTGGGAGAGGGAAGAGCATCCTTTGTCTAACCCTGGGACTTGGCTGATGTGTGTCTCCCTAGCCTCAGAGCCACCCCAGGAATGGGGAGGGGGAGGAGGAGGAAGAGGAGCCATCGTCTCCCGTTCAACCCGCGCAGCTCTTTGCTCCCAAAAGCTTGGTGCTGGTGTCGCGGCTGGATCATGCGGAGGTGTTCAGGGTAAGTCCGAAACGCGCCGGGGCAGGGGTGCAGGGCCCCTGCTCGGGAGGGAGAGGAGAGCAATGTTAGCAAAGCCCTTCTGGCTCTGGCAGCAACCGGGAGCCACGCAGTCACTGCCAGGAACAGGAGCTGTAGGAGCACCCTGGCACAGCACCCTGGGGGAGAGCGGCCTGTCCCCAGCCCGCTCTTTGCATCCTGGTCGAGCTCCACAAGCCGGCTCAGCAGCTGCACACTGAACCTGAACGGCTGGCTGCAGAACGGCAAGCCAAAGCCTTGGCCACGCTGGGCAGCTGGTGGCCTTGACCCACTGTTGTTAACAGAAAAGCCGTGAAGAACAGCCCGTTCCTGTGCGAGCATTTATCTTTGCCACCTTTATTTTCTTTAAATGCGCTGCATTATGTGTCCGTAAAAGGTTTGGGAAGGCACAGGCTGCAAGCTGGCGCGTTTACAGCCTGCCTCCGTGCGTATTGTGTCCGCAGCTCCGCGGCTGGGGCAGGCAGGGTGTGGGCAGCCTCCTCCGGCCCGAGCAGGCTGGCTGCCGCGCTGCTCCTCTTGGTCCGAAGGAGGAATCCACCTGGCAATTGCAGTGGGCTCTCCGCTAGCTTGCCCAGGTGCTGGGCTTGCAGGAGGACAGCATTTTCCATCAGGCCGGGTTGTGTCCTTCCTTTTTCCCCTCCCATCATGAGGATATCAATTCTGGGTTCTGGCCTGTTCTTGGACCTTGTGTTCCCAGCCCGCTCTGTGAACGGGAGCACATGGTGTTCCCTCAGGGCATTCAGTGCTCAAGGCATTAATACCTGACAGGAGGAAAAAAAAAAAAAATCACTCTGTTCTCCGGCTTGGAGCTGCTTCAAACAGCAGAGACTTCGGGCTTTGCAGACTCACAGCCCCAAACCACATAAGTGAGGTGGAGGCACCTCTGGAGGTCTCTGGTCCAACCCCTGCTCGAGCAGGGTCAGCTGGAGCAGGTTGCCCAGGATATCGTCCGGTTGCGTTTTGAATTATCTCCAAGGATGGAGACTGTACAACTTCCCTGGGAAACCTGTGCCAATGTTCAACCACCCTCACAGTAAAACAGTCTGTATTGGGTATTTTATTGGGAAAGTTGTCTGAGCCTGTCAGGCCTGTCTTGGCTGATAGGTGGTGTTAAAACAGCAACTCCTTCCCAGCAAGGGAGCATGCAAACAGAAACGAGCCGGGATCATCCGTCCAGTTCCCCTATTGCAAGCAGTTGCGTTGTATGGTTGTCCTCACATGTGGGATGGGCTTTACCATGCCTGGCCTTCTGCGGAGCTGGAATTCTCTAAAACGCAGGAGCTGTTCGTTTTCTCAAGCCTGGGAGAGCAGAGCGAGGTCAGCCGGGCTGCAGCGTCTGCCGCTCTCCTGCTGAGCAAAAGCCGGTCGTGCTTGGGGATGACTCTGGAGGAAAGCGGGTCAGCTAACTAGTTCCAAAAGACAGACATTTCCTGCCAGAGCTTCTCCCCTGGGGACCGCACTGAAACAGTTCCTGGCTCGTTTCGGTCTTTGCGTACCTGGCCGCTCGTCTTCCCTGGCTGCTTTTGTTCGGGGGCCCAGTGACATTTGCATGGCGTGCTTGGCTGCCTGATTTCATTGCTCAGTTGCTTGAGTTCTCCACCTCAGTGATTTCTGAGGAACAGATGAGTGACCAGAGCACTACAGTGCCATTGTTCTGGGCCTCGGGTCAGTTCCCCCTTAGGTGGGACACAAACCCAGAAGTGTCGCTGGGTCTCCCCAGAAGGTCTCCGAGTGTGGCAGCTGCGGGAGCGGAATCTCTGTGCCGCAGCAGCGAGTGCCACCAACCTCTGACCTGCCTTCGTCCTTGCGGAGAATGGAAGGATTTCGCTGGCTAAATATGAAGTCCAGCCTCTTACTTCCCCAGCGCAAGACTCAGGTTGTTGTGGCCCCTTCTCTTCTCTGATTAGGTCTTTGTGTAGCCCGAGACCTCGACCTGTTGGTCCTTTTGGTCAGCATGATGCTGGACTGAGGGTCTGCCTCTGGCTCAGGGTCAGGTCGAGCCGTACATGTTATGCCAGGAGCCTTCACCACTGGCCAGCAGCCGTGGGGCCGTAGCTGCCGTGCCCCTTGAAGGTGGGCCAGTCTCCAGGCCTTGGGAAGAGGGGCAGGGTACCCCAGATCTCCCTTCTGGCACCTGGTGAGGCTGCGTCTTCTCTCAGATCTCCTCTGCTTCCTCTGTGGAGTGTCCGGCAGAGCAGCGTGTGTTCATGGACGTGCAGGAGCGTGAGCTTGCTCTTCACTCGGTTATTCCAGCACGCAGTAGCCTGCCTGGCCTCTTGTCTCCAAAGCCCCAGTATTTGTGTTTTCTCTTTTCCTCACTGACTTGGGGAGATGGTTTGAGTTAAGAACACCCAGAGGGTGCCTTGAAGACAAATTCCTCAAATTCCTTATCCATCTGTGTATTATAGCTTGTGTCGAACACTGCCCTGTGCTTGTGCCCCCCAGCTCCCTCTGTGCTGGAGCTGGTGTTGCTTCCCAAGTAGAGTGGAGTAGAATAGAATAGAATATTTCAGTTGGGAGACCTGCAACGATCAACTAGTCCAAGTGCCCGACCACTTCAGGGTTGACCAAGAGTTAAAGCCCATTGTTAAGGGCGTTGTCCCAGTGCCAGGCAGACCGTGAGCGGAGCAGGGCCTGGCCAGGTGTCTTGGCCAGCCCTCGGTGGAGAAGTGGGTCTCCTTCCCATCCCTTACCTGGGGTTTTCGTAAGACGTGATGCAAATCTGCAGGGACTGGGAGTGCTTGTGGGTGCTGGAGAAGTCCAGCTGTTTCCAGTCACCTCTGCCCATGGCGCTATTGAACCCCTTTTGCGCTGCTCCTGCTGAGCTCTAGCCCAGGGGGCTCTGGTGGGGTTGGTGCTGGCATGGGGACATTGGATGGCTGGAAGCAAACCGAACACATGCTAAATATCCTGTCCTGCTGATGAGGACTTGCTGTGAGAGGGCTGAGAGGGAAGACCTCGAGCACTGCAGCCAGGAATTGGCTGTCACAAGGTGTGTCTGTCTGGTGACAAGCACTGGGAGTCCCTCCATGCGATGGTGCTGCTCCAGACAGGAACCTCCCCGACGGCACCCATACATGTCTGCTTCCTGCCCTGATGCTCAGCTGTGCTGTGCTTTCCTCTCCAGAACAGCCTGGGTTTGATCTACACCATCTACGTGGATGGACTGAGTGTGTCCCTGGAGAACGTCATTGGCAACCTCCTGACGTGTACTATCCCCATCACCGGGGGAGCTCAGGTGGGTAATCTGCCCCTTCCCTCTTACCTCCCCGTGCTTCTCCCTCCTAAGCAGCTCTGATAGAAGCAGGGACGTTTCGCTCAGCTATATTCTGGTTTTGCTGTGCTGGGGTGAGCTGAGCAAGGCTGATTTGACTCGTGGGCAGAGTCTGGCTCAGTGCACTGGCTATTGAGGAGCTGCTGCAGTGCACTGCTGCTGGCAAGTGCTTGGCTAGTGCAGGCAGTGCCTTCCCAAGTGCTTAAGAGTAGAAGCAGCAAACCTCTGTGATTTGGAGCCGCTCACCTCCTAGATCAGTTGAGAAGATCTTGCTGCTTCAATTAGCTACAGCTTGCCATGACTAGGCAGCTTGGTCTTGGCTCCTTGCTCCCTCCAGGAGGGAGCACTGGGTGACTTGACCACCAGCTGGCTTACGTAGTCACCGATCGATCTGTGCAAACAATTGCCATGGTTTCTGGTCACTCCTGCATCAGGGAGGTCTTGCTCCTCCACTCAGGCCTGTCTGATTGCCTGTAGAGCTGCTCCAGAGCCAAGTGGTCACGGGCCATCTGTGAGGATGGGGACGAGTCAGCTCTAGGGAGACGAGCCAAGCAAGGCTAACCTTTGCCAGACGAGCAGCTTGGAGCTTTCTTCTCAAACCACTGGCTTGTGCCTCTATGTGGCCAGCGTTTCTGATGGACAGGGCTTGAGAGCAACAGCCTCGCTTGTGCCCAGAACTGAGGCCATCAGAGATAACCCTCCTGTTTTTCCTTCTGAGCCACATGTTCCTCTAGTGCTTCTCCTCCTGCTCTAGGAAGGCCAGCTGGGCTCAGGCTCGCTCACGTGAGCAGCAGATGGGTAAGGAAGGGCTAATTGAAGCTGACTTGGAGATGACAGAAGGGGAGAGAGCCCAGCTGGACCCTGTGGCAGGAGGCGTTTGGAGACAGCAGCATAACCCCCTGGAGCTCTTCTGCCGTGCTAACATCTGGATCATGACCGTGGATGTGCACTTGTCTCCTGCAGTGCCTTCACTCGGAGCTGAGCTCCGCTTCCCCCAGCAAAAAATACATTTAATTCTCTCGCACTCAGGCTGCAGCCAAGTGGAGGAGCCTTTGCAAGGCTGGGGCAGCACCACAGGTCCCTGGTGCCTGGAGACAGAGGTTTCTTCCACCACTGCGGCCCGTGACCCCACGGGGATGCTGCTGTCTTGAACCCGTGTATCTGTGCAGGCTTCTTGGGTGGGTGCTTTCTGCTGGGCAGAAGCGGTGCCCCTTGGGCTGCTGTCATGGCCTGCCATGGGTTTGGTGCTTCCTCTAGTAATCCAGAGCGATGCAGGGCCTGGGAGGGCCCAGCCGTGGTCCTGGTGTTTGCGGGAGAGGGCTGTATGGCACTCGTGTCTGAGTCCTCCGGAGAAGAAAGCAGGGCGCTGCCCACACCCAGGGGGCTGTGACTGCGTGCCAAGCGTCCCGGGTTCGCTCTGGCTGAGGGTGAGAGCAGTAGCATTCCTGCAGGATCTGCCCAGATCTGTCCGACTCCATCTGGTTCCTCCCCGGTGGGGTGTGTAAGCGGCAGTATGGGAGAGGAGAGGCTGCTCGGACCAGGGCGGCTCCTCAAGCCGCTGTGGCTCGTTGAACAGCGCTTTTTGGCACAATTATTCGTCGCCTCCCAGTTCTTGCAGGATCGATCTGTGCTGTGGGAACAAGTAGTGTGCTCCAGGGAGGGCAGTTTGTTGGTGGCACTTCCCCTCCTGTGCTTTACCTGTTCTCCTGCTGTGTCCAAACGCTCTTTTCCAGTGTAGTAGCTTTTGCTTTTGCTTTGCGTGTGTGTGCATCTCTCCTCTCCGAGAGTGCTGGTCCCTGCTTGTTGTTGGCCTCTCTCTGTGTTCGTCTTCCCTGTTGTCTTGCTGTCTTTGTGTGTTTCTAACTGACTGTGCTATCTCTGTCTGTCTCTATCTCAGCTTGACGCGGACGACGAAGCAGCGGTACGCACACCTTTTCTTTCATTGGGTCTGACTCCTCGATAGCGACCTCTCTTGTGTTGTTTTTGAGGGTGGCACACGCTGCAGCTGGTGCAGCGGTGGAGGCCCAGGCACTGTCCGTCTCGGTCAGAGCACCCTCGGGTGTGCGTGCGTCTGCGTGTGTTGCACTGACGGGCGGCCGGGAACGCGTGCCTGGGCTCTGGGGAAGGGGGCTGCATTCCTGCACCGCAGCAAGTCTGGCTGTGCGCTGTTTGCCTCTCCGTGAGTGTGCTCTCCTGGGGGTTGTGAAAACACGGTGGCCTGCTGTGGAAGACCAGGTCAGGGGTGCTTGCTCTGCTCTGCCAGCACGGCAGCGTTCAGAAGCAGATTTCTGGGCTGTTGTGGTGGTGTGAGCTCTTGCGGCTGCAGGGGGCTGAGCAAGGAGGTGGGTTGTGTGGCGAAACCTGCTATTGCAGAGGAGTGTTTTCCCTAGAGAGGTGTAGAAAGAGGAGAAGAGGGCCAGTGATCTGGTCCTGCCCCAGCCTCTGCAGCCTGGAGGGAGGGTGGGGACGCGTAGGCTTCCCTGTGCTGCTGGGAATGAGCTTAGGTCTGGCAAAAAAATTGTATTGGAGAAGCAGCGGTCTGTCTGTCCCCAGCCGTTCTACCGGGAGCCATCAGGGCTGTCCGACGGGAGAGGCTGCAGAGCTGTTCCCCTCTGGTTGCGAGGTCCTGGAGAGCCCCGTGTGCTGCGTCGCAGTGCGGGTCTTGGGGCTTGCTGCTGCCTTCTGCCAGCCGTGGAGGAGCTGCTCGTGCTGGCCGGGACTGCCTGCTGTTTAAGCAGGTCTCGTTCCTCCCCCTAGCCCGTGGCCCCAGCCAAGCACGCGACGTGTGTTGTTGCAGGGCCCTCTTCCCTCTTCCTGCCGCAGCCGTGCTCCAGCCATGCTGCTGTGAGGGGGTGTGCCATGGTTGGGGGACAAGGGCTGTGCCGAGGGCACAGTCGCCCTGGTCCTGTGCGCTGGGGGTATTTGGGCTGCTGCTGGCTTGGAGAGGCAGCTGGCTTGCCCTCGATCCTTGTGCTCGCCCCTTGCTTGGGTGGATGCCCAGTGACTGGGTCTGTTTTCTCTTGCAGAGAACGATCTCTCTGGGAGCAGGGGACAGGCAGGTGATCCAGACACCCATCAATGACTCGCTTCCCGTCAGCAGCTGCAGCGTGGCCCTGCTCTTCCGCCAGCTCGGTGAGACTTCTCCCCACACCTCCTTCTCATCGGGTCTGGTGCCAAAGCCAGCTGGCCGAGCCCTGGGCTGGAGTTCCCTGCACGTCGCTTCCCACCGCACTCCTGAGCCTGGCTTGTTGGCTCAGGGCTCTCTTCCAGCTGCAGCCACCTCAGACTGAGCCCTTCCCAGCCCCGTTTTGCCTCCCCTTTCCCAGGAGGGCAGGAGACTGGCAGCTCTCCCTGGCTGGGGCACAGACGCGTGGCCAGATCTCATGAGAAACAGCCTGGGTGGCAGGAACGGGTGCCCAGAGGTGTGCTGCCATTAGCCTTGCACCTCCGAATAAAGGACACTGTCAGCTCAGCAGAGCCGCTGAGCATCTCTCCGAAGAGGGGCTTTCCTGGGGGAGCACATACCTGGGTGACCCAGAAGTGGCTTTTTTGGAGGATGTTGAACTCCTGTGTTGTGCAGAATGTGGAGGTGGGAGTGGAATCCAGCTCAGGTGGGGTTTAGTGGTCTCTGGAGGGGAACCTTCGTTTCTGAGAGCTCTTCTTTTCTCCCCAGGCATCACCAATGTGCTGTACCTCTTCTGTGCAGCCCTTACTGAGCACAAGATCCTGTTTCTCTCCAGCAGTTACCAGAGGCTGACCGATGCCTGCCGGGCTCTCCTTGCGCTTATGTTCCCCCTCAAGTACAGGTGAGGGAACCACACCACCCCTCGAGCTCCTCAGCCCTCCGACAGCAGCCTCAGGCCAGCGAGGGCACAGCTGCTTGCCGAGCCCATGCTGCTGTCCTCCCTCCCCTTGCTTCACGCCCTCGCTGCCTCCTGGTTTCACCGCTAGCGTTACTGGTAACTAGCTGTGTTTTGGGCACTGCCAGCGAAGGGGCAGGTGAATGCCCACAGGTGTCTCAGCTCTGCTGAAAGCCCCTTTCCTGAAGCCTTTGGCATGCACAGCAGTGTAATTCCAGAGTGTGTTCACAGCAGCGAAGGGGTGTGGACCTTCCACCCCTGCCTCCCTCCTCTCTAGAGCAGGACCGGGGCTCTCGCACTGGAAGCAGGGAGCGAGGCGTTACCAGCAGTGTCTGTAGCTCCAGGAGCTGCTGGCATGCACTACTCCTAGTCGTGGCAACTCTTGACAGAGGGAAGCGAGCCTGTCAGGCTGTGGGACATGGTCTAGCAGTGCGTGATCGCCCCACGGTGCACATGGGAGAGGCCAGAGGTGCTTATCTCTCCAGAATCCATCCCCTTTCCCTTCTCTCAGCTGCATTGCCGCTCATGCAGAGGACAGAGTGCCAGTGCACCAATTCCGCTGGCAGCCCTCTGTCCCAGCCCCGGGCACAAAGTCATGCTGAATGGGGGGCTGGACGCTGAGAGGCTTCCAGAAAGCCGCGGTGCAAATTCTACCCTCCCTAGAAAGGGGCATGCGCATACAGGGCTTTTGTTAAGGTGGTGGTGGCCAAGCCGCTGCGGTGACTCCTGCGGGATGGCTGGCACCCCGCTCGCCCCAGCCCCGGGGACTTGGTGATGCTGTTGACCCACGGGGCCCGGCCAGGGAGGGGGACGCCGGCTCGCAGACTGGCTGTTTGCACATCTCCCAAGTAGGACAGTTGAGATAGACAGGCCATTGTTGCTGCCAGCTCCTGTCGCACTGTTTCCACGCTGGCCTGCCATACCCCCGGGCTGCAGAAAGGCTATTTGTATTCCAAAGAAAGCTTTCTTTGGGAGTTAAATTGCTCTGCTGGAAACCTTTCCCTCGGTCAGACTTAGATCATAACTCCAGGGCCAGAGGGTGATCATGGTCAGTGTCCATGAGCCTTCAGAAACCTTGCGCAGCTGTAGGCTGTGCACGTACGTAGTATGAAGGGCACGTACTGTCTGAAGGGCTGAGAGTGCCAGGAGAAAGCCTGCCGTCCTGGGGACGTAGTCGGCCCACAGCCTCCAGGCGTGGGGATCGTCAGCTGGTGTTGAGGATGGTGCTTGGGTAGAGAGCAGGGCTCGACTGGCTGCAGTGATGCTCTTTTTTGGTTGCAGTTTCACGTATGTGCCCATCTTGCCTGCACAGCTCCTTGAGGTACTGAGCACGCCAACACCCTTCATTATCGGAGTCCACTCCATCTTCCAGTCGGAGACGCAGGAGCTGGTGAGATGCCCTGTACCCCGTCCCTTGTGCCAGGAGCAGGTCCAAGGAAGAAGTGGGGGTCGTGTGCCAGCAGTCTCAGATAGCAGCAAACGTTGTCCTGAGGGTGCCCGGGGCAGCAGGCTGACCACGCCGGCTCACACAGGCTCTGCTTGCTCAGGCTGGCCAGCCCGGGCTGCGATCCAGGTGTGCCGCACAAGCCAAGCGGGGCTGGCTGGGCCACGCGTCGTTGGGGCTCTGGGCTGCAGAGCCCACGCACCAACGGCTGGGGTTGGCCGAGGATTTGATTTTGAAACTCAGCTGGCACCGCTGGTCCGAGAGGCTGTGTAGGCACTGCAGACTTCAGTTCAGAAACTGAATTAAATCAAAGCATAATGAGTCTGATCTAAATTGAAACAAGGTTTCGTGCAGCCTTCTGAGCAAACTGCAGCTTGCCACTTTGGTGTAGCAGGATGGCCTCAGTGTTGGGCCAGGGCCAGCGTGTGACGCCTCAGCCAGGCTGATAAGGTGCCGAGGAGTCTGATGCCACAAAGTCAAGGCAGGTGCCTGCTGAGCAAAGCTGCGTCCCTCTCCTGCCAGGTTGTCCTCGCCCTGCCACCTTCATTGCAGGGAGCGATGGGATCCCTTTATAGCTTGTGTATCGGCAAATGCTTGGGTTTGGTGACAACGGATAAGAGAAAATAGCTAGAGTGCTCACAGAAGATGGAGAGGAGACAGACACCGTTCCCAAGCCCTCCTCTCCTGAGCTGGGCTTACCCCCTCACTAGCTCTCCGTCACCCAGCGGGAGGTGGTGGCGAGGGTGTCAGAAAGCCTGGCCTTGTCTCATGCCTGTCCTGCCACTTCCAGCTGGATGTCGTTATCGCAGACCTGGACGGTGGGACGGTGAATGTCCCTGAGTGTGTACATATCTCCCTGCTCCCTGAACCCCTGCTCCAGCAGACCCGGGAAGCCCTCTCCATGGTAAGTGCTGCAGCCTTTCTCCCATCTGCAGGGTGCGAGCACCTCGGGAATGACACACCTTTCCAAGGGGAGCTGGGAGCGGAGCAGCAGGGACTCCTCTGAGAGCAGAGGTCCACATCTCGGGGTCCTGCTGACCATGTCACAGGAGACTTTTCCTGATCCTGATGGCCTCTGGTGCGTGGCAATGCCGGAGGGGGTTTCTCCTGCCAAAGGTTTCTGGGAATTAGGCGGCTGGCTCCCAGCCTGTGGGCAGGAAGCAGCTGCGGCCCTGAAGCTTTTCTGGCTGCTTGCGTGTTCCCAGAGACCGCCGGCCATGCGAGAGCGTGCCCAGGACAGCCGCGCCAAACAAATACTGCACGCCTCAGCTCCTGCTCCTCGACTGTGGCTGGGGGGAGCGGGGGCGCTGGTTCTGTCGCAGCCCCGCTGTGCTGAGCCCCCAGCCCTCCGGCGGCATGTGTCTCCCTAGCAGAGCTGGAGAGGCTCCCCCTTCCCCGCTGCCCTCCGAGCCGTCCCCGGGGTTCACACCCTGGGCAGCGGGGCTTCACGAGGAAGGGTCAGGCCTTGAGGCTTCCCTTGCACAACACAGTGTTTTCTGATACCTGGTGGGTCAAGCCCTGTAGGTTTGTTTCCAAGCCCCACGGACCTTTTCTGTGGGTGCTGTTGGGTCTCTGGGGAATGCTGCTTTGCTTTTTCCAGCTGTGAAGGTAGAAATCACCTCGGGCCAGGGCTGAGCATGCTTTGTGCCTTATCTTATCAATACTTATAAACATCTGAAGGGTGGGTGTCAAGAGGACGGGGCCGGACTCTTTTCAGTGGTGCCCAACGACAGGCCAAGGGGCAACGGGCACAAGTTGGAACACGGGAAGTTCCACCTGAACATGAGGAAAAACCCCTTTGCCGTGAGGGTGCCGGAGCAGTGGCACAGGCTGCCCAGAGAGGCTGTGGGGTCTCCTTCCCTGGAGACATCCAAACCCCCCTGGACGCGGTGCTGTGCCCCTGCTCTGGGTGTGCTGCTGGAGCAGGGGTCGGACGGGATGATCTCCAGAGCTCCCTTCCCACCCCTGCCAGTCTGTGATTCTTGATTATGTCTGTGCAGGTCTTGGACCCAGAGCTGGAGGTGGCAGATCTCGCATTCCCCCCTTCAACAATTTCTGCCTCTTCTCTCAAAATGCAGGTGAGTGGAGCGGGGAGGAAGGGGGACCCCTCGTGTGAGGCTGCTGTCCTTGCTGGACACCCCGTTTCTTGGGCATGGGGTGCACAGACTTGATTTCAGACCTGTCTCCATCAGGGTGTTGCTGAGGTTGAGGCAAAGCACAATATTGCCAGGACAGAGGCCACAGCTCCAAGCCATGGCCCAGAAGCCAGCAGTGCTGTTTCAGTAGCTGGCCCATGGACAGGGGCTGCCAGGTTTACTGCCACGCTGGAGCAGGGGCTGGAGGCAGATGCCGAACATTTGGGCACTTCAGCAAACCCCGGGGCTGTGAGAGCTCCTTTTTCCTCTGCGTGCAGCGTCGGGGATGCTGTGAAGGGGGGGGGCAGAACAGTGCATCCAGTCTGCCGTGTCCCTTTCTCCCTGGAATCTCTGCCAAGTTTCCTGCCCTGCTCAGCAGATGCTGACCCTGACATGTGGTTTGATCCCCTCACCTCTGTGCTGGGTGTAAACTCCTGTCCCTGCACGCTGGCTCGTCTGCACCCTCTGCCTGACCACGCTGTGACCGTGCTGTCCTTCCCTCTTCGCAGGATAAGGAGATCCGTGCCGTCTTCCTCCGCTTGTTTGCACAGCTGCTTCAGGGCTATCGCTGGTGTCTGCACATCATCCGCATCCATCCCGAGCCGGTCATCCGATTCCATAAGGTGAGGTGCCGGCACAGGCACACGCGCGCAGGGGCTGGCAGGCACCTCTGGCACGCCGTGTCTACCAGCCTGGCTCTGGGCTGAGCGGGGGAGGCAGCTCCTGGAGGGGGAAAGAGCTGCTGCTGGGAGCGCGGCGATGGGGAAGGGAGGAAGCCTCTGGGGCCTGGCCGGCGAGGGAGGGCAGGGGAGCGTGTTTCTGCAGTGACTCGGCTCCGTCTGCTCTAGGGCCTCCTCTCCACGCGGCAGAACTATTTTTTCAAACTCTTTTCCAGGTGGGCTGGGTGGAGGTTGGGATGAGTTGATCTGTGAAGAGGTTTGCACAAATACAGCTGCATCTAGAAGACAGTTCTGTGTTTCCATAAGTGACCTCTCCTACATAATTCCCAGGTCCACCTGCATCCCTTGTTTGTCCTTGACCATCCCAAGGTCTTGGGGGTCAGATAGCGCTTCCCTGTTTATGCCCCTGTGTGGTCAGATGCGCTGCAGCTGGCGTCCTGTGTGCCTGGTGCCAAGCAGCCTTTGAGGCTCACAGAAGGTGTCCCTCACGTCCTGGTCTGGAGCTGGGGATTTTCTTAAGATCTGGGGAGAGGAAGAAGGCATTCCCCAGCGCTTCTGGAGTGTTAGCTGTACCAGAAAGGCTGGCAGGGCAGGGAGAGCAGGGAAAAGCTTGAAGGGTTTGGGCATCCATGGAAGAGACCTAACGCAGGAGAAGGCGACGGACGGGGAGCGAGAGTAGAGGGACTTGAGCGCTGCAGCTTGGCGCGGCCACGTCGTGCAGCCTGCAGCCCCGCTGCAGCTGTGCCCTCCCCGCCGCACGCTCGAGGTCGCTGAGGACAGGCAGGAGCCTTCCCGCTGCCTGCACCTTCCCGCTCTGCCCAGCCCGCCCCGAGGTCAAGGGAGCCCCACCTTATACCCGCAAAAGCGTGCCAGGAGAGCGCACGAGAGCACGCCAGTGCCGCTCTGCGCCGTAAAATGTGCTCTGGTCTCTGACATTTGAAGTCGTCAGCGTGTTCGTAAGGGTTTTGAGCTATGTTTTTATGCTTAATAGAGATCCCCGCCAGGTGCCCGACAAAGATTCAGTAGTTCCATGAAATCATAAACATGCAGTAAACATGAGAAAATGCCCTCTCATAAAACCGCTCTGAAATGAATAAAGTATAACGAACTTCCATTTCATAAAATCATTCCGTGCAGCAACAGTACGCAGTACGAAATAGCCTGAATTTCGCTTATTTAGCTGCTTTGGTCACAGCAACACGTGTGCCTCTCTTGCAGCGGGTTTAAGGCTCAGCAGCCCGTGTTCAGGTGCAGTGCCTGTGGCTCCGGCAACGAGCCCTGCGCCTCTCAACCCCTTCCCCTGGGAAGGGGCTGGTTCAGCTGCTCCGCAGAGCGGTGAGGAGGGTGAGCGTAGGTGGCGTGGTGGTCCGGAGGTCCGCTGTGGGTGAGCGGTCCCTGCCATAGCACCCTCGTCCTGTCCCACTCAGTGAGTCAGCGTGCAGCGAGTGGGCGAGGGTGTTTGGAGGAGCAATAGCTGTTCCCCGCCGGCTGCTCCTGAAGGCACGTGGTGTGCCGTAGCCAGCGGTTCTCGGGTGGGATGAGCTCCCACAGCTCATCTGCCAAGGAGAGAGTCCTAAGGGCTTTCTGCAGACACAGGAAACCTGGTGCTTTGGGCTCCCTCTGTGGCGCTGGTGAGAGGCTCCTTCAAAGCCACATTTGGGGAATAGGTGGGGTGAACAAGTGTTTTTCGGGATAAGGTCCTCGTCGCAGCTGCCAGAAGGAGCCTGCGGCCGCTGTGCCCCTGCTTCCCCCGGGCTGCACGCCGGGGCTGATGTAGGTGCTCTTCACACGCCACCAGCGTGTCCTGTTGCAAATGTGCCTCGTGCTGCTGCGGGCCAGAGGCACGGGTTTCTGTGCAAACCCTGTCCCTGCACCTGTGTGGGACGGGGAAGGAGGTGCCGTGGTCCCACTGCTGCATGGGCGCCTGTCCTTCGCTGCGGTAACAGTGTCACCCACGCTGCCACGTCAGCCGGGATGACTGATGCCTGGACAGCACTGCTGATGGTGTGCACTCTCCCCTCTTCCAGGCAGCCTTCCTTGGGCAGAGGGGGCTGATGGAGGATGACTTCCTCACCAAGGTGTTGGAAGGCATGGCATTCGCTGGCTTCGTGACCGAGCGGGGGGCCCCGTACCGCTCGATCGACCTGTTTGATGAGGTAAGCTGCCGTTTGGGAGCAGCACCCCCCTGCCCAGCCGTTCCACCTGTCCTTGCTCCGCTCAGCTCTCCCTGCCCCTCAAGGGACTGAGTTGGGATCTGCCGTGACACTCCGGCTGCAGCGTTGCACCGGGGGACGGAGCCGGTGTATGGGAATGGTGGCTGGATCCTGCCTAGCGGGCAGCTGCTCCTCTCACCCATCTCTTGTTCTCCCAGCTTGTGGCTTATGAAGTGAAGCGCATGCGCGCAGAAGAGGGGAACAAGCAGAAAATACTGCGGCACATCAAGGAGCTGGCAGAGAAACTTTACAAAAATGTGAGTCCTGGAGGCCTGAGCGCAGGAGGAGGAACCTGGTCGGAGCGGGGTACGGGGCAGGGAGAGCCTGGGTCAGAGTCCCGGTCAGTCCGTCCTCCCTCCGTAAGCTCTTGCTGGAGCTGATGCTCGCAGTGCGTGATCCTGTCCCACCCTGCGCTGTCAGGTGTGGTAGGGCACTGGCTGATGGGCCCAGAAGTGTCTGGCCTGGCATGAGCTGCTCCCAGGAGTGGGATTCCTCGGTTTCAGGTGGCCTGGCCATCAGGCACTCCATGCCTTTGCTCCAGAGTAGCCGCTGCGCTTGTCATCTGATCCAGGGCGGGCCTGCAAAGGTCTTGTGAAAGCAAAGCGGTGCCTGTGGGGCCCTTGGACGTCTCATGACAGAGCTCCTGAATGGTGCTTTGCTTGCTGCTGTCTTCAGGGCCAAAGCAAGCTGTCCTTGCGGCTCCTGGGAGCAGAGCATGCCGGCACTGCTGCCCAGACAGCCTGCCCTCAGGGCTGCAGGTTTCTGGGGTTTTGTAAATACCAGCTGGGAGAGTGTTTGGCCTCAGAGCAGCAGAGGTTGCTGAATGATGCCTCGCTGCGGCTCCTGCCCTGGGAGAGGACGTGTGAGGGCTGCGCGCCTGAAAAGAAACTGTCTCTGCTGTGCCAGGAGAACCCATACCCCGCAGTGACCATGCACAAGGTGCAGAAGCCCACGGAAGGCTGTCACCTGCGCCTTCACCAGAAGCCTTTTCCCCGTTTGGATGAGGGGACAGTGCAGTGGATCATCGACCAGGCCACTGCCAAGCTGCAGACGGCTCCTCCTGCTGTGAAGGCAGAGAAGAAATGCATGGTGCCATCGGGACCCCCCATTGGTACGTGTGCACAGGGGGCCTTTCCCTGTGGGTGAGAAACCCTGCTCGGGAGCAGCTTTACCCTGGCATAGCTGGCTGCCTTTCACACTACAGCACATCCGAGGGTCCCACGTGAGCAAAACGTGGGTAGTGCTGCTGTCTTGGAGAAGCAGCAGCACCGTCCCCGTTAGCTTGTGCCCCTCGGGCTGCTTAGAGCTCCCTGGAGTCTATCAGCCAGCACGAGGGGGCGGCTGAAGACCCTGTAGTATTCTTCCATCATGAGCTCTTGGAGCCTAGAGCCCTGCCCACGGGGAGCAGGGGAGGGGGCACCCATCTCTCCCCACCCAGGGGTGAAAGCCCTGCCCTGGCTGCACTAACAGGCGACTCTCTCCCCAGCTGCCATCATGGAGCGCAACGGCAATGCCCTGGCCAACAGTGCCCGTCGCCTGGAGGTGGTCAGGAACTGCATCTCCTATGTCTTTGAGAACAAGATGTTAGAAGCCAAAAAGGTGAGGGTGGCTCTTGAGGAGTCAGTTGGTTAAGGGGAGGAGAGCGGGCGTTGCTCTGCCTCTCCTCCGTGGCAGGCTGGAGAGGACATTCCCTGCCCGTGGCCAGACCTTTGCTGGCCAGCTCTGTTCCCATACGTTCACGTGTTCTCTCAGCGCTGTTCCTCCTTGTTGTGTCCCTGGGCTTTTGGTTGATCACTCCACTGCATCAGCTTGGCACTATTTCTGCATCTCCCAGTGCCCCCCAGGGTCTGTCCCGTGGAGATAACCAGGCGGGGGTCCTCCGCCTCCTTGCTGAGCTGGGACCTCGCCAGGGCTGTGCTCCGGCTGGCCAGACGTGGGGTTTCGCTCTGGTTTGCCTCCACCTCCGAGTGCATGCGGGGGAGCTGTCTGTAAACACCCTAGTGTCAGCCAACAGAGTCAGAATGTGAAGCCCTTCGTGCACCTCCTCGTTGTGGGCTGTCCTTGAACTCACCGTCTGACGAGAGCTGCGCTGGGCCCCGTCTTTTTACTCCGTGACTACTTCTTTCCTCTGCAGTTGTTCCCTGCTGTGCTGCGCGCCATGAAGGGCCGAGCAGCCAGGCACTGCCTGACCCAGGAGCTGAACCTGCACGTGCAGCAGAACCGGGCGGTGCTGGATCACCAGCAGTTTGATTTCATAATCCGCATGATGAACTGCTGTTTGCAGGTAGGAGAGGGCTGGGGAGAGCGTGTCTCTAAGGAAGGTGCTTGACTCCCCTTGTGGGAGACAGCACGGTGCAGGGGTCGGGGTAGGTCTGGGGGTCTTGCAGTGAATCCTCTTGTAACCTCTGCTCTCCTCCCCAGGACTGCACGGCCATGGACGAGCATGGGATTGCAGCCGCTCTCTTGCCGCTGGTCACCGCTTTCTGCCGAGTGAGTATCTGCAGTACCCTGGCCCCCTGTACGGCCCTCGCAGAGTCAGAACTCCTTGGAGGCCGCAGGACTGAGAGCCAACGCTGCAGCCGGGCTGAGGGCAGATTGTCCTCTCGGTGCTTCTCAGAGTAGAGGGACCTGTTCAGGAGCCTCCAGCCGCTCGTGAGGTTGGCCAGGCTGGCCGCGCTAGTCCCTGGGTCCGAGGCTCTCAGGATGGCAGGAGCACCTGTGGGAAGGGGGCTCAGAAACTGGGGCTGCTCTGAAGTGCCAGCTTGATCTGTCGGTCAAGCTGGGCTGACATAAAATTCTGCCTCCCATAAAGCATCTGTAGCATGCAGCCCTGTGGGGCTGTGGCAAATCTGAGAAGAGTTTGCAAGGAATGCTCGGAGGAGCTGTGATGCAAGTGTCCCTCCTGACAGCCCAAGGGTGCGTTGCCTTTCCCAGCAACAGGCTGGAGCAAGGCTTGCCTGGAGGAGAGAGCTTGGCACAAAGGCCGTGTTTGTATGAAACGCTCCTCTACCTTCTGCTTCCTCAGAAACTGAGCCCGGGCATCACGCAGTTTGCCTACAGCTGTGTGCAGGAGCATGTGGTGTGGACCAACATCCAGTTCTGGGAGGCTATGTTCTACTGCGATGTGCAGAACCACATCCGAGCCTTGTACCTGGACAACAACGAGGAGAACCACGCGGATGAGGTGAGGAGGTGACAACGGTGCCAGTGTCCCTGGAGGGCTGCTGCGCAGAAGCAGCTCTCCCCGGAGGTCCATGGGCTGATAAGGTTGCCGAACCAGCCTGAGGGACTGCATCCTGGTTCTGGGAGACTCCTGTGGGGTGAGGGCTGGCAGGTCTCCTGCCCATGCAGACGACTGACATCTCCTCTCAACTCCTTCAGGAGAGCACGGAGGAGGCACAGGAAGCCAAGTCTGCCCTGGAGATAGCATCGGAGCAGCTGAGGCTCTGGCCCACCATGAGCCGAGAGAAACAGCAGGAGCTGATCCAGAAGGAGGAGAGTACTGTTTTTAGCCAGGCCATCCACTACGCCAACCGCATGAGCTACCTGCTGTTGCCTCTCGACACCAGCAAGAACCGCCTGCTACGCAGCTCTGGGCTGGGGGACGTGGAGAGTGTCAGCAACAGCTTCGTCACCAACAGGTAGGCAGGGCTGGAAAGCTTGGCAGGGCCGTGCTGCAGGGACACCAGAGCAACCTGAACTGGGGACGGGAGCTCCTTGGTGCCGTACCTGGGGCATCTGGGTCATTCAGCTGCCGTCAGCATTGATGCAGGTTGCAGTGCCCAGGGGTGTGTCATATCAAGAGTGGAAGCTCCTTCGGGCTCTGCCGGGCTTGGGTTACAGCCGAGGAGAGAGATGGTCTGGGTTAACTCTTCCCTATTCCTGTTACGGCAGTATTGCTGGCAGCGTGGCTGAGAGCTATGACACAGAAAGTGGATTTGAGGATGCGGAGAGTTCCGATGTGGCCAACTACGTGGTGCGATTCATCAACCGCTTTGTGGACAAAGTCTGCACGGAGAGTGGAGTCACCAACGAGCACCTCAAGGGGCTGCATGTCATGATCCCTGGTAATACGCGTTGCAGCGGTGCTGGGGACTGGGCGGCCCTGTGGTCTCACTGGGGATTCTTCCAGACCAGCTCGGGGATCTGCTCAAGAGATGGTTCTGCAAGAAGCAGTGGGAAGGCTGAGAGAAGGCATGCACAGCGCCACAGGGCGGGTTGGCAGCCTGACGGGTGGTCTGTAGGACAGGACTTCGCTTGCAGCCTCCAACTTCATGTTTGTCCACAGATATTGTACAGATGCACATAGAGACACTGGATGCCGTGCACAGGGAGAGCAAGAGGCTTCCTCCCATCCAGAAGGTAAGGACCTGGCCCGCTGCAGTGGGGGGGAAGGTTCTGGTGCTGTGTGGGGCTATCAAGTCCCCTTCCGCAGTCTGCATGGGCCTGAACTTCCTATTGTACACCCCTGTAGCCAAAGCTGCTGCGCCCCAACCTGTTGGTGGGTGAGGAGTGTGTGATGGAGGGGCTCCGTGTGTACCTCATGCCTGATGGACGGGAAGAAGCTGCTGGAGGGAATATTGGTGGTCCACCTCTCCTCCCCGCTGAAGGAGCCATCTTCCTCACCACTTACCGCATCATCTTCAAGGGCACTCCCACGGACCCTCTGGGTAAGGGCACCACGTCCTCTGCCTTCAGGGGCTGGCAATGCCCGGGGAGGAGGTGGCTGGTAGCTCTCCTGGAGCAGTGGCTGCAGCTCATCTTGCTGCAGGAGCTGATGATAAGGCCCTCCGGTGGTTGCCTTGGGTGAGCGACCAGCCAGCGCTGCGCCTTGCTGGGGGTTGCTGCCAGCGCCGCAAGCTTGGTGGTTGCTCCCAGTACTACAAACGGGGTGGTTGCTCTTGCTGTCCACTTTTGGTAGATGCTAAGTTACTCATGCCCATCCTAGATGCATGCCCAGAGCCGTGGGCTGGCTATGGAATGTCTAACTTGTTTCTGGCCACCGTATCCTATGGGGGTCTCTGGTGCTGGCCACCGAGAGTGGTCCAGGGTGGCCTGGCCTTGTGCTGGGCTGAGGCAGCGGGATGTGGCTAACCTATTCCCATGCTTGTGCCCAGTGGGGGAGCAGGTGGTGATCCGATCCTTCCCCATCGCCTCACTGACCAAAGAGAAGAAGATCAGTATCCAGGCCCCGGTGGATCATTTCATCCAGGAGTGCTTGCAGCTGCGCTCGTGCACATTCCAGGTGAGACTGCGTGGGGCTGTGGGCTGCTCCTTTGTATTGCACTGCCTCAGCTGAGGGGCACGTTGCTGGTGAGACCCAGCAGGTTCATGGCCATGGCTGGCACCATCCCCTGGGACCGAGGCACCATCCCTTGGGACCGAGGCACCATCCCTTGGGACGAGGCACCATCCCTTGGGACCGAGGCACCATCCCTTGGGACCGAGGCACTTACTGCCCAGCCTGACATGGTTTGTGGGTAGCTTTAGGTGACAGTGCACCTGAGGGGATGGAGCTGGAGGCCCCCTTGCAGAGGAAGGAGGCGGCTGTGGTCCATAGAATCAGAGAATGGTTTGGGTTGGAAGGGCCCTCAAAAGATCATCCAGTCCAACCCCCTGCCATGGGCAGGGACACCTTCCACCAGACCAGGTGGCTCAAAGCCCCGTCCAGCCTGGCCTTGAGCACTTCCAGGGATGGGGCATCCACAACTTCTCTGGGCAACCTGTTCCAGTGCCTCACCACCCTCAGAGCGAAGAATTCCTTCCTTATATCTAATCTAAATCTACCCTCTTTCAGTTTAAAACCATTACTTCTCATCCTGTCACTGCACTCCATGGTAAAGAGTCCCTCCCCATCTCTCCCGTAGGCCCCATTTAAGTACTGGAAGGATGCTATAAAGTCTTCCTGGAGCCTTCTCTTCTCCAGGCTAAACAACCCCAACTCTCCCAGACTGTCCTTGTAGGAGAGGTGCCCCAGTCACAGTCCTGTTGTAGGCAGGAGCATCTTCCTGCTCATCACCTGGGGGCTCCTTTCCAACTGCTCCAGTGTCTGCTGGAGCCCTGAGGAGGTGTGAGATGTGCCCACACGGCACGCTGGGAGGTGGTTCTGCAAAACCTTGTAGCAGGTTCTGGGGAGGGAAATGCAGCACGGAGAGATGTCCCAGTGTGAGCAGTTATTCAGCATTTTACGCCTTTGAGAGACTTGTGGAGGTAGAGCAATGCTGGGAGAAGAGCACCTCAAATGCCATCTGCTCCTTCCTGCCCGTCTTGCATGCTCAGAACCACAGTGACCGGGCACTGGGGACGTCACAGGAGCAGCAGTGCTGGGCACGGAGCGGTCTCCAGGAGCAAGGAGTATGGGACAGAGTAGCTGGCACGGAGGGACGGAGAGGGCAGCAGCCTGGCCTGTGCCCGTTGTGGTCCCTGCTCCTGACGGGGATCTGGGCTCTGCCCAGTGCTGTGGGAAGAGCCCTTCCCAGTCCCCTGTGCGGAGCACACCACGGCCAAGCCTTCAGCCCGCTCTCTGCTGTTCCTGCAGTTGCTGAAGATTGCCTTCGATGAGGAGGTGGCTTCAGACAGCGCTGAGGTCTTCAGGAAGCACCTGCACAAGCTGCGCTACCCTCAGCACGTGCGTGGCACCTTCGCCTTCACCGTGGGCCAGTCACCCAAGCAAGCCATGCAGCCCAAGGCCAAGGAGAAGAACCCCTCGCTCAGGTACCCGTGCCGTGGGGAGAACAGCACGTGGAATGCGCTTGACCCTTTCAGGCACTGCAGGGCTTCTCCTCTCCCTCCTCCAGCCCACCCAGCAGAGAGCCGCGGAGCAGGGGTCACCCGAGAAAAGCTGGGGCACAGGCTCCTGAGCTGGAGGTCAGGGTCCCTGAGCCGACCCTGCTCAGACCTCTCCTTGCACAGGATCTCCGCTTGTCTTTGGGAGGGGGCGTGCTGCACGTCTGGCAGCAGTCTCCTAACCCCACGCAGAGGACTGGTCAAACCTGGGAAGCAGGGTGTTTGCTTCAGTGGCATTCCCTGCCCCGTTGCCCAGGCCAAAACAGCGCAAGCCCCGAGGAGGCGTCTCATGGGAGAGGTTCCAGTGGGCACAGGAGAGCAGTCTCTGCTGTGCCGGAGGACGGGGAGCACTGCGGGGCAGCGGCAAAGCTCTGTGCGTGGTGCTGACCTGCGGCCAGACCCTGCTCCTGCGCTCGGTGGCTCGGTTAAGCAATGCTGTAGCGCTGGGGTCTGGTTGCTGCTGTGTTCGCGCTTGGTGTGCCCTGGAGTCTAAGCGTCTCTCCGTGTGTTTGTGACTCAGCTCCCAGCAGGTGACCGATATGTTCCAGGGCCTGACAGTGGGGGTCATGTCCCTTGGGCACCTTGGCCATTCAACCACGTAAGATGCCTTCACCTGGGCGGGAGCTTGCGAGGTGGCATTGGCTCAGGCTGCAGCCTTCACTGCTCCCAGGGTTTCTTCTCACCTGCTCTGCATGCGACCTGGGCTGTGGGCTTGTCACTTGGGGAATGCCCTTTTCCAGGCTGCCGCTCTGCCGTTCAGGTCTGGGGTGTGTGCTCTCACCATCGCAGCACTGTGGCCTCCAGAGGCCGTCAGTCGGTCATCCCGGTGCTCCATGGCACTCTGGTGGATCCCAGGATGTGCAGAGGAGGCTGTGCCCGTACCACTAACCTCCAGAGACCTCTAGAGCTGCCGGGCCCAGCTCCAGGCCTGCACACAGTCTCAGAAGTCTGTCTGAACTTGCGAGATGTGCTTTGTCACCTTCCTGCAAGTCTGCTTCCAGTGCCCCACGCTATCTGCAAATCTTGTTCCTCCGGTTAGAAAGCCCTCCTGTTCCTAGCCTCCGTACCTGAGCGTTTGTTCTCAGGACAGCGTTCTTCCTTGGTCCTAGGGCTTTCCCTCCCTTGGTAAATGTAGGGGGCCGTTGGATTCCCTCAACTCTGCTTTGCAAAGCAAAACAAGGCAATTCCTAATCTCACTTTGGCCCCCGTCTTGATAAGGTGAATTCCTAGAAGTCTTTGCATCAGTGTAGCTGTTATCCTGGGTTGGGGATAACAGGGTTGGACGTGGCCCCTTCCCTGGCGGACGTATATCCCACGTTTCCTTTATTTGTTCCCCTTTGAGCCCAGGGGCTCACCAAGGTGGTGATGAGCATGAGGTCCTGCGTGTGGGCAGGAATTCCTGCCTTCTGGAGCTCCGTCGTGCGGAGCCTGTCCTGACCATGCAGCCTAATCGCCCATGGCTCTTGGAAGGTCTCCCTTCCCTGCTTCTCCCAGGCCGAGCCCAGCTGTGCTCTCCCTGTCCCTTACCCGGCATCAAGCAGGTCACCTTCCGCAAGCTGCCTCCCGTCTGCCCAGGGAGGAGCAGCCCTGTGTCCAGGCTGGGCTGGCAACGTCCCTCCGGTGGATGCCCTGGCCCCTGCCGTGAGCTGGAGCCCACCTCCTCCGGGGACGAGCCAGATCGCCGCCTGTGGGAGCTCCCACGTGGAGGTGATGGAGTTAGAGCCCGGGACACGGCCGGCGTCCCCTCGGCTCGGGAGGCTGGGGCACCTGCTCAGCCTGGCCGCCCCGTCCAGCCTCCCCGGGCACCCGGGTCCCCCCGGGAGAAGGCAAGTGCTGTAGGCTCTGCCTCTGGCTCGGTGCCCTCCTACGGCTGCGGAATCGGCTCCTCCCTGCCAGGGAGCTAGGAGGTGACATCTCCCCTCCTGGGGTGACAGTGACTTTGACCCCGCACCCGTAGCCGGTGGTGAGGGATGCTCCTGTCTCTGCTTTGCTCTCGGTGTGACTGAGTGTTGGTGTCTCTAACCCTTCAGGGGCTGCTCTTCTGGCCGCGCTGGGCTGTGGTCATGCATGTGCGGGAGGCGGTGTCAGCTGGCCTCAACCTCTTCTCTGGTTCCAGGACACTCTCCAAAAACCTGGTGAAAAATGCCAAGAAAACAATCGGCCGCCAGAACGTGACGCGAAAGAAATACACGCCGCCCACGTGGGAGCAGCGGAGCAGCCAGCACTTCCCAGAGGACATCGAGGATGACATCTCAGGTTGGGAGCACTCTGAGCAGGGGAGGGAGGCTGTGGGCAGCGGGGCGTTTGCCGGAGCAGGAGCATCTTCCAGCTGGGAGAGGTCTCGGCCGTTGCTCTGCGGGGGACCAGGCGTGGGAGCTTCCCTGGTGCAGAGGATCGCCACCGTGGTCGCCTCTCCCAGTTCTCGACGGTCCGCCGGCTCTCTGGGGGTGGCCAGTCAGCAGCTCAACATACTTCCAATACCTAGCGAGCCCTGCGGAGAGGAGGGAGTTCTTTGGTCTGTGGCCTCAGCTCCTCGGATGAAAAGTCACAGGTTTAAGCTGCAGTGAGGCAGGTTAGGTTAGGCATGAGAAGAGCTTGACTGGTTTGAGAGTAACAAAGGACTGGAAGGGACAGGAGTCCTCTGCGTTGAAGATGACAGGCGGGAAGGCCTGTCAGAGAAGACGTGGCGGATGGGATTTCGGGTTTCAATGGGGACCAGTCCCTCCTGCCGTGTGTGGGGCTGGCCCGGCAGACTGGACGTGGCTGATTTTGGATCCTTCCTTCTGTTCACCGAGATGCTTTGGATTCTGCTCCTTTTGTTTGCTCCCCAGTTCGTTTGCAGTGCTTTTCAGCTCGAGGTCTGCCACAAACGTTACAAGCCTCTTCTGTGTCCATCATTTAAGTTATTAGCAAAAACACCAGCTGCTTTCAGGCCCAGAAGAGGTGCCTTTGAGATCCGTTGTTGTCCTCCAGTTTTGGCGTTAGGAAATGCGTTAGGAGCATTAGGAAAGCCACCTGTGGAGGGCAGCCGCCAAGGGTTGTGTCCACCTGACAGTGATTTTGCCTGGCTGGACGTGTCCTGGGCTGAAAGCCTCGCTGGAGCTGAGGTCTCATCCGTGTTGCCCCCCTCTCCCAGGAGGTTGGTCTCCTCTGAGGAAGATGAGACCAGTGTGATGGAGCAGCTCTCTGGGTAGATCTGTGTTGGGCTGATCTTCATCTCTCAGTGGTATCAAGCGACAAGAAAGCACCGAAGAGATCTGCTGTAACATCAGTACCCAGGCAGCTGACTTTTCTTTGTGTTTTTAACCTCACAAGTAAAGGCTCTCACCCCAAAGCCCAGTGCCCGGCCCTTTGGACGGGGCAGCTGAGCTCTCCTGTTTCAGGTGAGGGTGGCGTGAAGGAGCTCATGCCCTGTCCTGTCTCTGCTGGCCTGGGAGATGCCTCCAGCCCGGCCGACTCCTCCAGCTGCTCGTGGGACACCGTGTCTGTGCCGAGGACGGACCCAGACTCCCCTTTGTCTCCACAGTGTCTGAAGAGATGGACAGAAGCACTTTGACCCCCACCACCACCATCAAACCTTCGGACAAGATGACCATCAACCACCTGGTGGAGCGAGCGTGCTGCCGCGACTACCAGCGGCTGGGGCTGGGCACCCTCAGCAGCAGCCTCACCCGCTCCAAGAACGAGCCCTTCCGCATCTCCACCGTGAACCGCATGTACGCCATTTGCCGGAGGTGAGCCTCAGCGGGGCCGCGGCTGAGGAGGGGAGTCTGCAGGGCCAGGAGAGGACAGCGGGGGTCCGTCCTGCTTTGTGGGAGCTGGCGGGGGGCGCTTGTGCTGCGCCCCGCTGGGCTCTGCAGAGCCTCCGCTCTCTCCTGCAGCTACCCCGGGCTGCTCATCGTGCCGCAGAGCATCCAGGACAACACGATCCAGCGGATCTCCCGCTGCTACCGCCAGAACCGCTTCCCCGTGGTGTGCTGGCGAAACTCCCGCACCAAGGCCGTGCTGCTGCGCTCGGGGGGGCTGCACGGCAAGGGCGTCGTGGGCCTCTTCAAGTCCCAGAACGCCCCCACCGCAGGTGCCCGTCCCCTCCAACCCTCGGCAGCGCCCACGCCGGGAGCGGGCTGCAGACCCCTCCTCGGGTCTCGTGCCGGTGGCGGAGCGGTGACGCTCGTCGCTCTCCTCCTAGGCCCCTCGCAGACGGACTCCACCAGTCTGGAGCAGGAGAAGTACCTGCAGGCTGTGATCAACTCCATGCCGCACTACGCTGACGCCAGCGGGCGCAACACGCTCAGCGGCTTCACCTCCGCACACATGAGCAGCTCAGGTGAGGAGCTTGGCCACGGGCCGCAGCACAGCCGGGATGCAAGAGGGCTCGTGCTCGTGTGCGTGGGGCCCCAGCCGTGGGTCGTGCTGTCCGTCCCAGAGCCCGGGCAGCCAGGTGAGCTGCTCTCCCCGGCCTCCCACATCAGAGGAGGCAGCAGAGCCTTCCCAGTGCGCTCTCCAGAGCTCCCAGCGCCGGCTGGGTCTCCATGGCTGGTGGCGGGGATGGGTTTTGGGAAACTCGGTGGCCCTGGACCTGCGTGCCCTGGGAGCCCCAGACTGTGCTCGGATCCAGGCACTCGCTGAGGACCAGGTGGGGACAAACCCCACCAGCTGAGATCTCGGCACCGTCTGCACCCCAGCGCAGCGGGCGGCGGTGCTCGGGGTCTGTTGCGAGAAGCCTCGGTAAGTCTCTGCCTCCCTTGCTCTCCGAGCAGCCTGCCCGTTCCTGCCGGGGCAGAGCTGCCCATCGCTGCGCCCCCACGCTCCGGTGTCATTCATGCTCTGTCCCAGCCATCCCACCGCATCATTGCTGCAGAGGTGACTGGGGGCCAGAGGGAGCATGGGGGATCCCAGCCAGGGGCTCTCTGAAGCCTGGGAAGGAGAGGACTTGCTGAAAGTCCCTCCAAGGCCTCTCCCCTGGCGTGGGGGACGTGCCTGGAGCCACGGCTGAAGGACGGAGTGTCAGACCAGCGGTGGGGGGCAGAGGAGTGACCTCTGTGGTGGCGAGGGAGCCGCAGAGCGGGGGGCTGCCGGGCTGCAGCAGTGCTGGGGTGATCCCCCACGGTGCGAAGCGCCTGGGGCAGGGCCGGGGCAGAGCTGCGGGAGGGTCGAGCCCCGCTCGCACTGCCGCACCAGGCGCCTTTGCACTGCGGCTCCGGCTGGAAGGTGTTTCCCGCATGCTGGCCTCCTGGTCCCGGCTCCGGGTGCTCCTGCTTGCTGCCGCTTTCTCTCTCTGGCCCCTTCCCCTCCCTCCCGAGCAGTTGTGGGGAGGCAAGGCGGGAGGGCCCCTCTGGAGCAGCACAGCGAGGCCGAGAGCTGACGTTTTGTTGGTGCCACAGATTTCTCCGACAAGAGACAGCCTAAGCTGGGATCGCTCATGAAGCAGGTGATGGGAGGGAAGGACGATGGGCCCGGTACTATTAGCCGCGGAGGTGAGGACGTGCGACTGAACGCTGCCTCGTGGGGGCCTTGCGAAGGCCCCTGGCTCGGGGCAGCTGTTGTAGAGTAGATGCTTCCCCTTTGCTCCCCCCGAGTTCTCTGCTGTGGGGCAGCTGCAGGGAGGGAGGGAGGGACCTGCTGCAGCGCCCCAGAGCCATCTCGTTCATCCCACCCATTGCTCCAGTCGCTCCATCCGGGTCCCCGGGTGCCTCCTCCCGCCCGGCCCAGCGAGAACGTGGGTCCGCCTCACCCCGGTGCCCTTGCTGAGGTTGCTTTCGTCCTGTGCTCTCAGGGCTCGGTCACAGAGCTAGGGTCATCACTCTCTCCACCCCCAAGTGTGTGTCGGCGAAGGGCCGTGAGACGCCCCGAGGTACGGTACTGCCGGCCACCTAACCACCACCCGGGTGCTAACCTGACCGACTGACCCCCCACACACACTCCCACCCTTCACATAACTAATGTCCCAGTAACACCCCACCTCAGCCCACTAACGCCTCCACCGAGCATGTCGCTGGCTTGGTCCAGCTCGCGGTGCCAGCGGTAAGTACCAGGCCTGTCCCCGGCTGGTCCTGCAATGTCCTCTCAGGTTTGCTTAGGCTCCTTGCACATCTGCTGGTGCTTGGGTGGTGGTGGCTGGGGATGGGGTCTGGCTGGCAGGGAAGGGGTCCTGGCGGTGCAGGCGCAGGTGCTGGGGCAGGAGCACGGTGCAGCTGTGCGGGTGACGGGACACGGAGCTGCCGCGGTTGGTTTCCATATTCACCAGGCAGGAAATCCTACAGCACCCAGCAAGGAGAAGGAGCAAAAGCAAACCTGGTTCCCAGCATCTTCCCGGCATGTGCTCCCGTGGCGCTGGGCTGCAGGGTGACAGCAGCTCGGCCGCCGCTTTCGTGGCGAGCTGCTCGCCCCCGCGCCAGCCCGCCTGGGGGGACGCGGACGCCAGCGCAGCCCACGAGCCAGCCGGGGACCCCCAGCCTGACGGCCGGCTGTCTTGCAGGCAAGTGGGGCAGCATCCGAGCCAGCGGGCGCATGAGCAGCTACGGCCTGAACATGGATATTGGGTTACGCCTGGCTGGGAAAGACCTGCTGGGTGCCCAGCACAACGGCACCCCCTCGGAGGCCAGCTTCCTGCGCCAGCACCGGGCCTCGCTCTACATCATCGGGGACAAGTCACAGCTGAAGGTAACCCCGACGCTTGGCAACAGCCTCCTCGGCGGGGACAAGGGTGGCGGTGGGTCTGCTCGGGGCGTCTCAGGATGGTGCTGATGCTCTCCTCCCTCAGGGGGTGAAGCCAGACCCGCTGCAGCACTGGGAGGTGGTTCCCATCGAGGTGTTCGACGTGCGGCAGGTGAAGGCCAGCTTCAAGAAGCTGATGAAGGCCTGTGTGCCCGGCTGCCCCTCCAATGACGCCAGCGTCACCTACTTGCGGTCCCTGGAGGAGTCCGAGTGGCTGTCGCAGGTCAGTTGTCACCGAAAGCCTGGAGGGGCCCCGCTCTGTGCCCATGGTAGGAGTCTTTGCTGTTGGCTGTCACTTAAGGACATGTGCTCTTACCTCCTGGCAAAGTGAGACTGGGGGTGCAGGATGCTCTCCAAAGCATCACTGTGGCACGGAGCGGGGGACACCTAAGGGAGCAAGGTTGGTATGAGGAACAAGGATAAAATAGCCCGGAGTACTGCTCGGTGGTGCTGGACATGAGAGCTGCAAGTGCCCGGGGCAGCTGCCGGCCGGGGAAGCAGGGCAGGGCCTGCAGGACGCTGTAAAGGGGTTGGTACAAGGCAGTGCCTGCAGGAGCTGGGGTGACCCAGGTGGCTGCTGCCCTGCAGGACTGGTCCCACTGCGGAGCTGCTGCGGGACTGGACCCTCTGGTGGCTGGAGGGAGCGAGGGACCCGTGGCTCTGCTCGTGGCGTGGTGGTTCTGCCCCGCTGGCCTTGCTGTTGCAGACACATGGTGCTGCGCAGTGTCTGAACGTGGGGGTCGTGTATCGTAGCCCTGCGTAACCCCCACGCTCTGCTTCGTTCGGCTCACCCGCTTCCAGGAGAGGGGGTCACTCTGTGCAGCGTCCAGCCAGTGAGTTTCCTGCACCCTTGTAACTCTTGGCCCTTGTGTTGGCAGATCCATAAGATCCTGCAGATTTCGGTGTTGGTGGTGGAGCTCCTGGACACGGGCTCCTCTGTGCTGGTCAGCCTGGAGGACGGCTGGGACATCACCACGCAGGTAGGAGCCCTACAGCAGCCGAACGCGGCGGCTGCCCGTGGCCGTCTCCCCACGAGCATCTCGAGCCACCCTGTCCCTGCAGGTGGTCTCCTTGGTGCAGCTGCTGTCAGACCCCTACTACCGGACGCTGGAGGGCTTCCGCCTGCTCGTGGAGAAGGAGTGGCTCTCCTTCGGGCACCGCTTCAGCCACCGCGGGGCCCAGACCCTGGCTGGCCAGAGCAGCGGTTTTGCCCCCATCTTCCTGCAGTTCCTGGACTGCGTACACCAGGTGAGCTCCGAGCGCGCCGCCTGCCGGCTCTGCACCCCCGGGTCTCCCCGAGCACCGGGGCTGGTTGGCTCCTTGCACAACGGCGGACAAGTCCAGAGCCAGCCTGCAGTTTGTGGGTCCTGGGAGGTCTCACCCGTGCGGCTCCTTGCAGATCCACCTGCAGTTCCCCATGGAGTTCGAGTTCAGCCAGTACTACTTGAAGTTCCTCAGCTACCACTACGTTTCCAACCGTTTCCGGACGTTCCTGCTGGACTCCGACTACGAGCGCATCGAGCTGGGTGAGGGCAGTGTGCGGGGCCCACAGCGGATGGCAGCCCAGTGCCTTGCCCCAAATAACGCCCTTTCCCCGCTCTCTTCTCCGCAGGCCTCCTTTACGAGGAGAAGGGTGAGCGGAAGACCCAGCAGGTCTACAAGTCCCTCTGGGATTACATCGAGCGGCTGAACAAGAAAGCCCCCATCTTCTTCAACTACATGTATGCCCCTGAGGATGGGGAGGTGAGAGCTCTGCTCCTGCCCTGGCTCAGCCCAGCCCAGCCGAGCCCGAGCCCCCGCGTGCCGCAGAGGGCTCGGACGGGGCTTTCCAGGGCACCCTGTGGTCTCCTCGCCCCGTGGAGCCGAGCGAACAGCTCCTTGTCGGCTGCACCGTGGCGTTAGCCGACCTGAGCGGTTTTGCCTGGCTGCTGCACCAGGACCCCGGGGAGGGTGCCTGCCCCTCGGGGGGGCACGAGCAGGGTCAGGCCCCTGAGAGCTGTGCCCCTGCAGAGGAGTCAGGGGGACGCAGGTGAGGCTGCAGAGGGCTGGGGCAGAGGGGAGAGCCTGAGCTGGAGCTGTCGGGGTCTCGTTTTGGGCTCTTCACCACCACGAGCTGGGAACGTCCTTCCTCAGGGAGAGGAAGCGGCAGCTTCTGGTGCGTGGCCTCGGCAGGTCGGCAGCGCAGGGGGCTGCTCTGCCGATGCGGGCAGGCTGCGGCCGAGCTGCTCAGAGCTCTCGTTCGGTCTGGGCTCCGTCTTGGCCAAAGCTGGGAGCGGCTCTGCCTTTCTCTGGCCCAGCGTTGCCTTTTCCTGACCAGCCCACAGCCTTCCAGCCTCAGCTGCCTCTTGTTACCGGTCAGAAAGCATCACCCTTGGGGAAAGCTCATTGTGAAGGGACTGATTTCCCATCTGGACAGATTGTCCCTGCAGCATGGCCAGGGACATGTCCTGCCTGGATGCTGCTGCCCTTCCTGAGTGTAACCCTGCTTCTTCCGCAGGTGCTGAGGCCATACAGCAACATTTCCAACCTGAAGGTCTGGGACTACTACACGGAGGAGACGCTGTCTGAGGGCCCCTCCTATGACTGGGAGCTGACGCAGGGGCAGCCGGAGCACGTGGAGGAGGCGGATCGGCAGGACACCAGTGCCCCCCAGACGAAGCGTAAGATCATCTGGCCGTGCTACGACAACCGAAGCCACGTCGAGCCCGACGCCATCTCCAAACTGCTGGAGGTGAGTGTGGCTGGCGGCGGCATCGTCCGCGCGTTGCTTCTGGGTTCGGCCCTGGCCTGGGCTCCCCATGGTGTCCCCAGGGGTGGGACGCTGCCCCATGCACACAGTGGGACAGGGTTGTGGCAGGGATGGAGTCAGTTGAGGCCTTGGGACAGGGACAGCGGACCCAGGGCCCTTGTGCCTCTCCTGGGCTGATGCCTGAAACCCCCTGCAGGAGCTGCACAACCTGGAGATGGAGCTGGGGCAGGTCCCAGAGCGCTGGAAGGACACGTGGGACAAGGTCAAAGCTTCCCAGCGCACCGAGGTGCGGCAGGAGGGCAGCCGGGTAGGTTGGGGGACTGTGATGGGTGCCAGCGTCTGGGGGTGGCTGAAAGTGGGGGTCGGCTTTGCCCGTGGGTGCCCCGAGCGAAGCGGGTGTTTGCCTCTGCAGCCCGGGGCCGAGGAGGGGTGCTGGTGCTTGGCCCGAGGGGCGCTGGGCCATCCTCCCCCTCACGCTGCGCCCTCTGCTCCCCACAGACCCCCAGCTCCCTGCTGATGTCCTCCGGCATCTCCCACCACCGGCGCTCGCTGGGCATGTACCTGCAGGAGAGCGGGGTGGGCTCTACCCTCAACCTCAGCCTGGACAGTGACACCAGCAGCACCTCCACCCCCTCCAGCGGGAAGCAGGGCGGCCGCAAGAGCACCAGCACGCTCTACAGCCAGTTCCAGATGTCGGAGAGCGAGAACAGGCAGGCGGGGGGCTCGGGGTGCCGGGGGCTGCGGCGGTGTTGGGAGGGGGATCCCTCTCCGGGGAGGGGGGAGGGGCACGAGGGTTCTGCAGAGCGCAGACCCCAATCGCTTCCCCTCCCCGCTGATGCTGGGGTGCCACAGACCAAAGTGCCCCTCAGCCGCTCGCTCCTTTCCGCCCTGACGCGCCGTCTGGCTCCTGCAGGTCCTACGAGGGCTCGCTGTACAAGAAAGGAGCCTTCATGAAACCGTGGAAGCCTCGCTGGTTCGTGCTGGATAAAACCAAACATCAGGTACTGAGGGGCAGGAGACGGTGAGGGGCGGGTGAGCCCCGCGGTCTGTCCTTCCGTCCCTCCATCCCTCCTTCCCTCCCGTGAGCTCTGACGCGTGCGGGACCTCTCCCTGCAGCTGCGGTACTACGACAGCCGGATGGACACGGAGTGCAAAGGGGTCATTGACCTGGCCGATGTGGAGTCCATCACCCCAGGAACCCCCACCATGGGGGCCCCCAAGACGGTGGACGAGAAAGCCTTCTTCGACGTGAGTGTGGCACAGAGCTGCTCCTTAGGGAAAGGAGCTCGGCAGCCCGTGGCCCTGCCGCGGAGCCCTGCCGTTTGCTCCGGCAGCACCAGGCTCCAGGGGCTGCGGTGCTGCTGGCTCGCCGCGTGCAGCTGCCCGGCACTGCTCACCTCCTCTCTCCTCCCCTGCAGCTGAAGACAACAAAAAGAGTTTACAATTTCTGCGCCCAGGATGTGCAGCTAGCCCAGCAGTGGATCGACCGCATCCAGAGCTGCTTGTCGGACGCGTGAGGCTGGCTCAGAGGAGCCTCTATTCCAGGCACAGAGTCTCCCGGGCCCAGCACGTGGAGCAAAGGCAGTGCCCAGGCTCGCGTCCGAGCCAGGGCTGTGACTGACTGGAGCGGAGGAGACGGCCTTCCTTCCCATCTGCCACGGGTGTGTGGTGCCGGGGAGCCCGTGGCCACGCACTCCCAGGCGGCAGTGGGGGCAGGATCAGGATGTTACACTATGGTAGGACTGTAGTGGAGGAATTCTTTGCGTTGAAGCAGGCTGGGGGTGCGGGTGGGAGCCCGTCCTGCTCTGTCCTCCCAGGCCTGTCTGAGCCCTGTAATTACTGTGTCCCCTCTGTGCACCTCCTGCGCCGGGCAGCCCCGCTCCAGCTCTCTGCGGCAGCAGGCTGGAGAGGGTGCACCTCGCCTCCCCCCGCCCCGTGCTGCTGGAGAAAGCAGGAGCTGCCTGCCTCGTCTTACCCACGGCTTGCATGTCTGCCGGAGCATCCATGGGGGAGAACCAGCCCCGCTCCCTCCTGAGCCGGTGCCACTGCCCCGAAGTGCAGCACCTGGCCTAAGTGTCCTGGGCTTTGCTCCCGTCTTGCTGGATCCAGGGAGCTGCAGCTCAGGGCGCGGGCATTCGTGGCGGTGACTTGCCTGAGCACTGGGACCATCCTGCCCGGCCGGCGTCCCCCTGGCAGCAGCGGGCAGAGCGTCCCAGCCCTCGAGCCTCGGCTGTCGCAGACTTGCACAGGAACAACTGAGCACGGCTGCTGTTGGTGGTTGTAGCTGCTGGTGCTGGGCTCCGTGTCTCCAGAGGGGACGTGGATGTGGCCACTCTGCTCCCAGCAGGCAGGTGCCTGCTCAGCCTGTGACAAAGGGGCTCCCTGTCCTGGCTGGGGCACCGGCTCTGCCGCCACGCTCAGGCTTGCTGTCATGGGGGGGGCACATTCCCCGTGGGAGGTGCCAGATGCAGCCTCCTCAGTGCCCTGGGGCGGTCCCCTCTGTCCCCTTGCATTGGGGGGGTGG
>WEKW01031442.1:119672-169223 GCA_013389905.1 Sula dactylatra | reverse complement strand
CGCCGCGGGCTTGCGACCAGTTCGACGGCCAGAGCCCGGCCCGACTTCAGCGTGCACCAACTGAGCGCAGAATGTTTTCATGTTTCCATCAGCTCCCGTCACACCGAATCCGTGCTGCTACCGAAGGTACGAGTAATTGTAAGGGGGAAAAAGCTTGTCAGCAGCTTTTCAAGTATTTCTCAGTGACTGTTTTGCAGAAAAATTGCTTTTCATTCAGAACACAAAATTCAGATGAGGAATATTTATATTTCATAAGGGGAAAATATTTACATGCCCATATCGACAAATGAGGTTTTAATTTAAATTACACATTAAATAATAAAATATTTTATATTAAATATTAGTTATATTTCAACACAAAATTACGTATAATCGATTTCTTAGGCGCTTTTAAGCGTAGCTTCTCTAACCCTTGGAGACAAATTCCATGCACTCTTTTCAGTTGGATATCAATAAAACATTCCGAATAGGCAGTAGGACGTACGTCAAATCTACCAGTACTACTCCACGTTAAACGCGCTGCTGCACCAGCCGCCATCGCGCAATTCCCATCACCCTTCAGAAAAAGGAGCCTCTTCTTGCATCGCCCTGTCCTGAAAGGCAACCCAGGGACCTTTGCACGGAAGCAGCGACTCCCGAGCGGCGTCTGCCCTCCCCTTCTGTGCAATGCCGGCGAGGCGGCACGGCGGCGCCGACAGCGCTGCGACGTCTCCCGGCTCCCCAGGCGCTACCAGCGCACGCGATCCTTTGGGAACGGTCCTCAAGACGCCTTCACACCCCGACTCGGCGTAAAAGCCCACGGAGGAAGGGAAGGGGTCCCTGTTGCAGCCCCCGGCGAAGACGGCCTCGCTGGGCTCACCCGGGAGCTCGTCGCGGGAAGCTCGGCGGCGCGCGCCGGGGACGCGCTCGGCGGCACGAGCAGCTCTGAGGCTCGGGAGGCGTAAGAGGGAGAAGAGCCCAGGGAACAGGAACACCTTTTGTCGGGATCCGGATGGGTATAAGGCACTCGGAACAACAGCGGGGGGTTTGAAAATTACTGTTATTACAGCACGGGATCCTTCTGCGCATCACGTTCCCTCTCCCTGTTTCCTGGCTATCTGGAGACGAAACGCGACTCGGTTCCAGAGCTGGAATGAGAAGAGATTACTCCTTCTGAACCCAAACAAAGGCACTGGTGTTTTTGTATCTGAAATTTTTATTGCTGATCATTGCTTTGCCCTAGAGACAGTTCGCTCCTCCGAGGGCACTGGGTCATCAGCGGGAACGCAAACAGGGCGAGCTCTCCGCGGGAGCGAGGATGGGCTCCGGGACGGGAGCGGGACGGTGGTGCCAGCGAGGGAGCCAAGCCCAGCCCAGCCACGGCGGAGCGGGCGATCCCGAGCCCAAACCCCGACGGGAGGTTTCCGCCGGCGCAGCGGCCGCAGATGCCGCAAACGCGTCTCGGTGCACGAAAGACAACACACGGACTTGCAAGATGATGCGATTCTGCTCCTGATCACCGTGACAGATAACCTCAGGGGAAGGCAGGCCGGGAAGGATGGTCTTGTGGATTTGTACCATAAAAGGTAAAGTATGAAAGTGTGAGAAATGAGACAAACGGAGGTTACAAAAAAAAAAAAAAAAAAAAAAAAAGAAAGGCTCTACCCCAGCGAGGAGCTGGTGTTTAAGTGAGCAGAAATGCCTTTTCTTGGTAAAGTTTAGCAGACACACTGACAGGGAGAGGAGTTTTTCAGGGGTTCACAAGGGAGTAATGCGATGTGACACAATAAATGGAAGTTAATTACAAATCAAGAGGAGACATGTCACATGAAGGAAAGTTTCTGAAAGGAAACAAAGGAGTCCCCAGTACTTTGAACTCTCCCACCCCGTGCTTTGGCCAATTTATTTTGAGAAAGAAAGAAAAGTCAGCTCGAAGTCTCAGGGAAAAAAACCCGGTGCTTTGAAAACAACTGCGAAGATGTTCTTCACAAAGATCATGTTTCTGTTTCAGACCATGCACAGGAACTGAGCACTGCATTAACTACTACAACTTACTGTGTTATTTACTACTCTACTTCCTTTTTTTAACTTCTAATGTTTTCATGTAACATGCGTATTTGTGTGATCCATATGTTACAGTCAAAATTTACACAAATTTATAGCATGAGGTAATTAATGGTTTTCATTACGTTATTCGACTCTGAAAGAGTAAGAATGCAGAACTTGAAGCTACCTGTAACCATTGCACTTTAAGGCAAGTTTAGTGCCTGTGTTACCCAACCCACGGGCGCGTTTCCCCTGAAAGGGTCCGGCCCCGCTCCACAAGGCGCCGCGGAGCACAAAAGCCGTTTCTCCTGTCGGCCCTTGGAACGGTTCGGGCAGGGACGCCCGGAGAGGCGGCGATAGGCAGAGAGAGCCCGGGCAGAGAGAACGCCGCGCAAGAGACGGACGTCGTCCCACCTCGGCCGAGGAGAGGCGATTTGCTGCATAAAGCCATTTTTCCAGATCGTCCTGGCAAGTCAGTCACGGTTTTGTGTTTAAGCCTTAGTCTGAAGACGAGATGAGCAGGAGAAGAGTTAAAGTTTCAGTGCAAAGTCACTGCAACGTGCCACGGCGGTGCCAGCGCAGGGCTCCGGGCAGCAGAGCGGCACGGCCCTCCCCTCGCACAGCCCCCAGTGCAACCCAGAACCCCTGTTCTGTACATCAGAGCCCGCACGGGCGCAGCGTCCAAGAGACCCGGCCACAGACACTCTAGGACGGAGCAAGGCCAGGAGCTCAGCTCTGGCTGGCTCTGACGCAACGTTCGGCATTTTGGCCGAGGATTTCCGTGGGCTTACCAACGAGAGAGAAATCGTTCCACGCCGTACACGGCGAGAAGCTTTCCGTTCGCATTCGCTGTGCCTCTAGGTAACTACGTCTCGCGTCTCGTTCCAGTGACGACCTAGCCCAGGAGACGCTGCCGCAGCGCCTGCCAGGGCACGCTTTACTGCAGAAAACATACCCAAAATCCACCGACAGTGGGAAATTCTCTACAGCGATTCTAGAATTCCTATAAAGTTCTCAAAAACCAGCTATAAGCATCAAAATTACACAATAAAAGATTTTTAATAGTTTACATCTGTCCAAACAGTTTGAGAAAATAAAAAATAGATGGGGAAGGATCTGCCCTTTATAAAAGCCCCCCAACTTCAGGGAGAGAAGGAGGATTCTTCTCTCCCGATCAGCATCAAATACAAAAATACATCTTTACATCCAGGCATATTTCACTAACATTTTTATACCGACGCTGTGAAAGGCGACAGACAACAGCCCCTAGGAAACAGTTAATGGACAGGGAGGTCGGACCGGCCACCGCAATGCCCTTCTAGTCATGAGGTAAGCGAGCTCTGGACGACGCAAGTGAACGTATCGGAGCCAAATCGTTTGTTTTCTGCATTCAAATCTGTCAGGAGGTTTGTAGGTAAACGCACACAGCAAATGCCTGCTTGGGTTTGCCAGAAGCGTCCTACCAGCCGGCGTTTTGTCAGCAGCCGCCTCTGAGGACAACCACCACCGAAATCACCTTCTCACCCCTACGAAGGTGGGAACTCCAGCCAGTGTGAAGTCAACAGGAGTTGTATCAAAGCCATTTTCCAAAGAGTCTTAAACTCTGGCTGAACTGAATTGTAGACGTGGTCTAACAGGTGAAGTACCTCTGAGGTGTCCGTTTCTGCTGCCTAAGTCCTATGAAAATACTTAACGACGCGTAGCTCTGGAGACAAGCTAAGGCACTGTCCGTAACGGCGCGGAAAACACGCGGTTCCCCTGGCCAGAAGGATTGCTTTTTTGCAAGTTGTCAGGCAAAGGTAAAACTATTACTTCAAACTTTATCGCAAGTTCTTTTAAAACTTAGTAATAATGGCAATCGTGTGCTTAGGAGCTCACAACGCCCACGTCTGAGATACGGCACCGTGTCCCATCTCAGCCATCGCGCCGCTGCAACCTTACCAAGGAATATTTGACACTAAATGTCTCTTTCCGAGATTCAATGAGCTACAAGTGGGTTTGGGTTGTTGTCGAGTCTGGGACTCTTTTTTGGCTCAAAAAACGTTTCTAGCTTTGATGGAGAAACAAACAGCGTCGGTATCTTCTATCCACAAAACAAGACCCGCCAGGACGACTCATGGATTAAGGAAAGGGGAAAAGCCCACTTGCCTAAAGCCAGTCTTAGCCCATCTTACAAAGGTTATCCCATCCATTTCCGAAACAGAGCTCTCCCCTCTCGTGCCACGTGCCAGCAGCAAGGCGTTCAGCTCCCGCAGAGGCAACGGTGCTCTGCTCGGGCTCCAGTTCCTGAATGCGCAGACTCTGAGCGGGTCTGAGCTGGGAAAGAAGGTACGTATCGCAAATGCAAAGCGCCACAAACTCAACTTTAAGCTCAACAAAGGAACAAACCCTGTTGCAACCCGATTAGTTAGCTATTGAATCAAACAGAACAGCTACGAACACCTAAGCCCTAGACTTTTTTAAAGACACGTACTGCTGCACTCAACGTCAATACACTTGATAGCCTCCAAAGCCAAGGTTTTAGTTTAATTAGCTTTCAGAGAGCCTTCAGCTCTTCCCTGAGCCCATGTTGCTCTTGAAAATAAAACTAAATCCTTCCAAGCCTAGCGTTAACCATATTATACTCAACCGTACTCTGGATTACATGGTCGTTTGAGTAACAAGGCTTACACAAATCCTTTTATTAGGGAAACCGTGCAAGTTAGGACAAGACTAGGAAAGAAAGCAGCAGTAGTGCTAATGTGAAATGTACTCTGCAGCGAAAGTAACAGCTTTTCTAAAGCCGCTCGGAAGCGGGCAGCAGCATCACTTTACAGTTCTGAGACTGCTGTGGACTTTCTGCTACGGTACTGAACGCAACGCGTCCTAGTTTAAGCCAGTTAATAGTAAGCCTGCCCCAAACGACACAACGTCGTGAAGACGGATACACCCGAGTACGGCTCTCCATCTTCCTTCAGCTCTTTCCTGTGCATCAAGCTTTTTCTTTTTTTAAAGCGAAGCCTCCATCCCATGCCATCTGAGCAGACAGCTGGAAGATCTCAGAACGAGGGGGCACCTTTCACCTGTTTGTTTGGTGTTTAATGGCCTGTGAAGTCCAAACCAGAGAAAACCTCTCCTGCACCGCAGGCCAACAGCCGCACTCCTGAGCCGCGATCCTGCACCGGACTGCACAACCCTTGCAGTGTTTTCCCCTACCGCGTGCTCTCCCCTAACGTTGAGGGACTGGGATGAGATGAAGAAACTGAATTCCACTTCAGGGAAAAGCATCTAAAAATGATTCATTTTAAAGCTGAGCTTGGCAGAAGAGCACGTAAGTGCATTACGCCTGCCTTGCGAGAGCTCGCAACCGGAGATGCAGACGCTTTCAGAGCAGAGCACGCGGCAGGATAGGATTTCAGAGAGAACTGATGCCAGGTAAAAAAAAAAACCAACAAACAAAGCAAAGAAAATTAGCACGGCATTGTAAACAGAAGGTTTCATTTTGTCTCTTTTTCCTAATGACAACAAACCCTCTTCTAACAGCAAAATCAATTGTTTGTAATTTCTGAACGTGGTTCAGGGCGAGCATGATTTGGGAAGAGGAGAAAACCTCTTCTTTAGATGACGGAAAATTGCAAGATGAGCTGCTATACGGCACCAAAAGTGTCAAGTATTGCATTGCAAAAATACCAAATGATCTTATTTATCAAGTATAATTAATCTGGCAGCCAGGACGCAGGACTCTCCTCTCTCATGAAGCCTCAGGGGACATCAAATTGCAAGGTCAGTATCAGAGCACTTGCAAGAATTTGTTGCACCTCTTCCACCACGAGTAGCAAAGCACTTTGGTCTTTAAGATCTGCAGAAATCGGGGGACTCTGCCATACAGCAGCTGCTTCCCCGACCAGATAAACTGACCAACTGAAGAAAACGAGGCTCTTCCAGCTTTACTGCCATTATCATTGCAGTAAGACAGTGCTTAGAACAACGCAAGGTGAAGTCTGGGGCGGGGGGAACCAAACAAAAACCCAAACCAAACCAAACTTACTAGTAAATGCTGACAAAAATGCTGCAGGAGATGGTTAAGAGTGTCAGAAGCGCAAAGAAAGAGGCGTAAAGACCACAAAGCCGCAGCGCGGGGCTCTAGAGCCCTCTGTTCTCAGGCAGAGCTCTAACCGGGCAGGAGGGAAGTCAAGGCGCTTCGCGGCTGGAAGGATTAAGCTGAGACTGAAACGCTGAGGGGCGTATGGCATGGCGTAAACCTGTAGGGACCGGCAGCAAGATCTGCACCAAGTCATGCCACTGATAAGTAAGGTTTTCAATTACAGCTGGCTAATTTTTGGTAAAATGGTTTTGGGATGCCAGCAGACGACAGTAAAGCCCTTTTTAATTTCGTCCTTTAGATATGTTACTGAGGAATGCCCCTTACCTTTCAGCCACCTTGTACGCTGCACCAGACCCAAAACCTTTCTGCCGGTAAACTGGGAAACCCGAGTCTTTCTGAACAGATGCTGAGGGGAACACTGGGGGGGGTCTGTTGTTGTGGGGTTTTTCACTTTTTTTTTGTTTTATATTTGCGCACCCACTGGTTTTCCATTCTGCTTGCCAGCTGCAGCTCTCTAAAAAGCAATAAGGGCAGCAAAGCCTCGGGACACTCACAAAATTTATATCAGGCTTTGCTGAGGACATATTATCCAGATGAATAACTGGGATTTTGTCTGCCATAACTGTTATGACTCGGGAGAAGCAGCAATAAATTGTATCTGTGTGTGGGAAAACTTTGTCAGAAGACCGGTAAAGCTGTTGAATAAACTACAATCCTGTTCCTTGATCACTTTCCTTCAAAGGGCTATCTCACCTAAACGTCAATCTGAAGCTGGGGGATACAGTTTTAGAGAGGACCTCACCTCTTCGGGACAGCAAGGGAAGTCAAACCCATGAACCCAACTCCCCGTCTCCCCCGGTTTGAAGAGGGCACGTACCCACCCGCCTGCTCATGGTGCTGTCGCCCCTGTGCCCCGCATTAAAAGCCTGTAGTGAACAACAGAAATAATTAATCCAAACCACTTGAGTTTTTATCTGCTATTGAATCACATCCCCATGGCTCCAAACTAGTTACACTTGACCTTTCTGCAGCAGAGGGTTGTTCTGGTTGCAAACCCCCCCAGTTTAATACCCAGGAACTGAACACAGGAGACGCCTGAGAACAGTCATCTGGTGCGATGACGGAAGGGCTCCCGAAGAGCCGCATCATCCAAAGGAGCGTGTTTTTCCCACAATCCAACCAGCCAGAGAAAACCATTGAACGAGAAGGTTCTAGCAGGACCATTCCCCCCAGTAAGGTACGCCTTGCTGGTTTCGGTTTTGTACAACGAATGTTTGTCGATGACTTGCTATTGATCATGGAGCTGTACGCAGATACTAAAGTTAGGCTCATTGTGCTCCGAGTCTCTGCTTCACCAGGTTTCTCACAATATCCCGCTGTGTGTGTATAAATATACATGGAATAATACATATCGCAAATATATATCTATATACACACTCATCAGTGTACATATTCAAACCTGAAATTATATATACCATATCGATACGGACAGATTCAAAGTACTGCACATAAATGAGGAAGGACAGTGCTGAATATAACTTCTGTTTAGTCTTCATTGCTTTCTGACGAAGTATCTAAGCAAGCCGAGGGGTTTTTTTAAAGGGTACAGCTGGGTTAAGCAATTGCATTTTCAGTAGACAATACCTCCTGCTCCACCCCCGGGTAACAGTCCCTCCCTAGAGCACACGGCTTACGCGGTGAGAAGGTAACAGCTCTCCAGGAGTCCCTGTGCCCCGAGATGCCACCACGAACAACCACCGCGGCGACACGGTGCTGGCACCGCACGTGGCACGGCCTGGCCGGTGGAAAGGGCTCCATGCTATGCCTTACGGCCACCTGCCAACAGAAAGCAGTCAGAGAGCCCAGCTGCCCCGAGAGCGTTGGGCAGCAGTCCGCAACGGCGAGGAAGAAAGCTCGGACAGCAACGGGGACCGAGAGAGGCCACAGGCAGTGGGACCCTCCAACCTCTACGCATTCCCTGCGACTCCAGAGAGGTGGGAAGCTCAAACTTACAATGAGAAGGAAACTTACACACGGTTTACCTATAAAATTGTTTGAGCCAGGCGAGGAAACCATCATCTGACTCTGGATCTGTTCTGAACTGCAAACTCCAGCATACCAAGGATGAGGAACTTTTCCTAGACCAGCTTGTTGGCTGGTGTGGGAGCGACGAGGTATAACTCAGAGCTTAAATCCCAAATGTGGAGAAATCATTCACTGTCACAAAAGCAAGAGAGCTTGCGCATTTCTACAAATCTAGTTAACTACCGGTAAAACGCCTTATCACAAAAGCAACTGGACACGAGTAACCAAATGAATAAACTTCCATAACGAACCCCTCGGTAACTAAACCTGTGTTGTTAGATCTGCTTGCTGGATATGTTTAAATCTATTATTAAAGCTTTCAGTTAAACGTATGGACTCAAAGCCAAAAGCTAACGAATGACAGGTTCAGAATCTGCAAGGAAAGGCACAGACAGACGTGTCCTTGCGTATCTCTCTGAAACGTTTTAGGATGTTATTGCTGCCAGCTCTTCCGTACCACTTCTCAGGTGGAGGTTCCTGCTCCCCAAACCAAGGCTTCGTGAACAGATCAGGCGGGTACAGCTGATCAGTATCCTCGCAACGTCGGCCAGCGTGGCTCGAGGTGATGGACGGTGACCCCTGCCTATGACGCAACCTAATGCAAAGGTCATTTATCTGTTTAACAAGGTGGCTGAGAACGTATCGAGCCAGAAGGATGATCGAATTGTGCCTGCTATGGACATTTCCCCTTAACCTCTCGATCCTACCTGGACTTGGTCATAATCGTAGCATGGTGGAACCTGCAAGCACCACAGTCAAGAACCATGAATGAGAACAGACTGGAAGAGAACTATTGCCATCACCCGGTATTTAATGGGACTGAAGCCCAATCATGGTCTTCAACCAGTGCTGGAATAAGCTGCACTGATGTTGTGTTAGGTGAAGGATTTTTCACTTTTCATAGTATCCTTTTTGGGTGTTTAAAGAATGCCCGAAGAGAACCTGATTTTCAGAAAACCTCTAGCACCAATCCTCTGAAAATTAAGACTTTAATGTGTCTCCAATTAGGAACTCAAAACCACTAATCATTTCTGATAATCCTGGCTAACAGTGAGACTCACCTCCAAATAGCAAGCAGGGTAACCACAGCAGAAAGCGAGATTTTTTTTTTTGTCCTCCTAGCGCAATGTATCTTTAAATTATTTATTTTAAGTTAAAAGGAGTGAGAAGACTTCCGGAACAACAGTACTGTGCCATGAAAGCACCTGCTTACCGAGTAATTGCAGCTGAGAGAAATCACAGCTATGTCAGCAGCATACAAGTGGCCCACAACCCTAGCACACAACTTCCACGATGCACACAGTAAATCTCATCCTGCTTTCTGCACTGCAACCGCCACATCGGGTATCCCAGCAAAGCAAATCCTCAATCTTCCCTAAGAGCAAAAATGAACATATGTTATCTTTGGGCGCACAAGGATAACCTCGTGCTGCGGGTACGTCACCGTCGGATACTGATCCAGCAGAACAGACTGACTCTAACAGTGAAAACATTTTGTTCGTCTCACTCCCCCCCCCCCCCCCCACCCCCCCCCCCCACTTTGGCCAACNCCCCAATACAGTTAAGAAAATTTCATATGCACTACATACATATCACAGTTAAAAATAAATTTTTGTAAAAGACTGAAGTCTGGCTAGGATGCCTTTGCTCATAACAACAGATCTGAGTGAGGTACTTTTTCATACTCACAGGGTAAAGTCCCTCGTTATGCACAAGTGAGAATACATCTGAAAATAAGCTATTTGGCTACCTATGTGTCAAGCTTCATGCTTTTATTCCAAAGTGAATGATTTTCCAGCTTAGGTCTTGGACTAATAAAATAAGCGGCATTTAACATTTGACAGGTGGATTTCAGCATACAGCTTACACACAAAAGCAGGCCCAGCTCTGTATCTAGACTACAGGGGTAGAGAATAAGCACTGGAGCACTGGTTGTGGCGATCTGCTGTTACCAGCCCAAGCCTGCTTCTGCAAGTGGCCCGACATCTACACCCGTATGATCTATGTGCACAAGTCCAGTCTGGGAACAAGCTCAAAGCAGGGGCCAGCACCACTCAGTGCAGACCTGTGTCTGAAACTGGTACAGTCTTTACAGGAGTAGGTCCTTCAGCCTACGCAGAAGATCCTGTGTTCCAGAGTCAAGTACACACCTTCAACTGACCTTGCTCCCAGGCAGTTTGAAGCGCAGTCCGTTTCTCCGTACTGTTTTACTCTACTATCCCCAGGCAGCGGCACGGGTCCGTCCCCCCCCCCCCGAACTCCTCCGTGACCCACTACCTGGGGAGTAACAGCAGGAGTCCTGTGCTGGGGCCATTTCACTCTCCAATGTTGTCACTAGGTACAAAGTGCAAAAGTGTTGCTGTTCCTGCATCCATTAAAAACTTTAAAAACAGAACAAAACAAACAGAAAAGGATTTCCATAATAATTTGAAAATACATTAGTCTCCAAAAAGCCAGCATCACCTGATAACCTGTTTGTGCCATATCTGCTCTCATTCCTGCATGGCAGCAGTCCAGTGGATCATTATCCTCTCAGCTGGCAAACAACACGCTACCTTCTTTGCATACTCTCCAGCCAACGGAGGACGACATCTGGGAAGTTGAGTTTTGATGGCTCGGGCAGAAGAGACCAATTGCTAACCGACCCAAGATCCTGCAGTGAACCGTCAGGTCTCCAGGGGAGAGAGCACTGAGCAATTCACTGGAATGCAGAGACTTCCCATCTCTCAAGACAGTTCAGCATTACAGCAAGTTAGCTACTTAGCCTCTGGCTTGGGACGATGTCAACGACTCCCCTCCCGCCCCACAAAAATGTAAAAGAAAATCCCTCCCTGCTTCATCCCATTTAAAGTGTTTGCATCTTTTCCTCTTATGAAATGTTTCTGATAAGGCTTTATTGCTATACAAAAGCGGTGCAAATGCTGCCCAAAGACAGCTCCATCAGGAACTTTGGTCACACGACTGCGGGACTCTTGTGCACTGTCCAAGTCCCAGCGTTAGACCTGCTACCTTTCTGAAGAGAAGCTGAATACTGTGTGCAATAACACTAAGAAAATAGGACTGAACCCCAAATACAAAACAAAATCAAGGGAGAGAGGGAAGGGGACAAGGAACTAAAATTAGGCAGAAGGCTTGCTTGGGAAGAACCCCATCATTCCTGTGATGACTAACTGATCAATGCTACATTTAGACAATGCAAGTGTCTTTCAGAACAGATTGTTGGTGTTGAAACTGCGTGTCTGGTCCTGAATGCCAGCTCTCTCATCAATGCAGCATTTATTAAAAAATAAAATTAAAATGAAAAAAAAAAAAAAATTGACAAATTGCATCACCAGGTAGCAGCCTGGCCTGGATCACACACGTCCCATTGCATCTGTTTCATCAAGCAGGGCCATTTAATGTGGCTTCAGCACAGGGCAAGACTTCTTCTTTCCTAAAGAGAAACCCAAAGAGTAGTATTAGAGAAATGTAACTACCGGAACGTACTTGCTCCTAAAGCTTGCTTTCATCCTGGTTGGAAACCTTCCTCTTCAGTAGTATCTGAGCCATCCTTCCTCTGGTTTTGTTTCTTCTGCCTGCTAAAACATTATTAGCTTCCTAATGAGAACCTCCTCCAAGTCCTTTACAAAATACTACATTTAAAAATCAAAACAGAAACTGAGAGGTCAGCTTTGGCCACCGATTACACAAGATTAATTAATTTATCGCACCAGAAGTTTGGAACATGACTGTCAGGGTCCCGAGCGCACCAGAAGGCTCTGACCTGACCAGCCTCGTCCGGAGCCTCCCCGCCTCCCGGGCGCCCTCCGGGAGCTGGGTTTAGGTCTTTGCCGGAGTTATGCCGCGCACGTGGCTTTGCACCTTCCTGCCGCAGACCTGCCGACTCGACTCCACGGCTTGTCCCAGGACGAGGACGTGAACGGCAGTCGCTGGGTGGGGTCCCACGGGCCCGGGCACCTTGTCTGCAGGGGTTTTGCCCCCACCTTGCTGTCACCTCGGGTCCCGGCTCAGCTCCCCCTGCCCGCTGGTGCACTCAGGGCCCTGACAGTACCTGGGGTGCGGTGGTGAGAACGACGACCCGACGGGATACTCTGCTTCCTCCCCAGTACGAGTTACACTAGCACTAGAATTTGTGTGAGGCTGGTTGCAAATTGTGAGCTCAGATGCTAGGCAGCGGCTGTGCCGGGGAGGTACAAGAAGCAATAGTGCCGACAGCCAGGACAGATTTTAATGGGAGTGGAGTTGAGTGGATTGGTTGCATGAAGCTCGAAGTGCTGTTATGGAATTTCTTGCTCTCACCAGAAGTACCTATCAGAATAAACTCCCGTAGGACAGCCCAAATGTCTGGCTTCAGCTAAGCACCATCGGCTGAGATTCAACCTAACGGCCAGCTTGCTCCAGGAGGACTGAGACACCCAAGAGAGGCTGGTTGGCTCAAGAAGAGCAGAAGCACTTCGTTACCGATACGCGCCTCTCTGGCCAGAAACGAGAGCCAGAGCAAAGCCGTGGAGCTGACAGCACTAGATGTGCAGGAGGATTGGTTTCCATATTTAAAAAGACCTGAACTGTCGCATTCACAAAAATTATTAATAACCTTTCTCCTTGAGATTAATTCCAGTTTCAGTTATCCAAACACGTTCCCACGTGTCCTCCTAATAATTTAACTGTACATGCCTCTGTGTTCACCTGAACACACAAACCCATACTATCTATTCGTTATGCATGAGTCAGTAAGTAATGAGAGGACCATCATCTTAACAAAACAGACGATCTGACAGCACTGCTGGGAAGCTGAAGGATATGGGCAATATATTGCAGTAATAGCTCTACGCCGCCTGCAGTATAATGCGCTCCAAGACACTCCAGACGTACTACTCGTGTAACTTGGACCGTGCGCTAACGGTACAATAACCGCGTTCAGTGACACGGTAAAAACCAATTCTCTGTCACAGGCTGGTAACGGAGAGTTTTGACCATCTCACCTGTCTTTTGTGGCTGTTTCCATGACAGCTGTGACAACAGCAGCGGTGTTCTGGTGCTCCTCCGAGTGCTGGGCCACGTTGTTCAGGGGTTTGGATGCTTTTGTTGTTCCGATGTCAGTGATGGCCAGCTTATCAATAACCATGCAGTCTGCATCACTGTGTGGGGAGAATTCAAGTTCGCGTTAAAATGTCAATTAACGGGACTTAAATTCCAAGAGAAAAAAAAAAAAAATTCCTCCTCTCCTAGCACAGGCCACAAAAATCCCATAAAGAAATAAGAACTGAAAATAAACTGGAATTACAAAGCAGCGTACGCACCCTGGAGGCTCTATCTCCTAAGAATCAACAAGACACCAAACACGCCCAAGAAGGACAGCTCCTCGGGAAAGCCGTTCCCATTTCGTACAGCAAAACCCAGCCTAAGAGTTCCCCATACATCCCTATCGCCTGCAAACCAGACGTTTTGCCACCTTCTGCAACCACCTCTGCTGGTGCGCTCTCCTATGGACAAACTCGGAAAAAAACCAGAAGGATGCAAACGTGAAGCACGTTCGGCCAAGACTCTACAAGTTTAGAGGGCCCAGAAAGTCAGGTTTACCACCGGGAGCAACAAAGCAAAAGCAGGCTGCTTGCCTTGGCGGTAACTGGAGACTGTCAGCATCGGGCCACAGGGCCAGAGAACAGCCCGGGCCAGAAGGAGCCTCAGCAGATCCCCTGGTCCAGCCCTCCGTGGGAAAGGCAGCCCAGAGTTCACTTCTCCTGGAGTTGCCCCCCATCACCCAACACCGCCAAGCAGATTTCCAAGCCCGCTGCTCCTTAAACTCCTGGGTTTGGCAAAGTGTATTTCTGATCTAATACCAGCAGCTACGCTGCTCTACTCTACAGATTTTTCCCAAGTGGCACCTGATACTTGTGTCTGCACCTAGGAAAGACTTAAACGTAAGTACAGAACCCAAAATCCTGAGGAAGAAAAAAAAGGTTGATTGGACGTTCACGAGTGGTATCTTCCGAAGCCGAACGTGGTTAAATTAACTTGCTTTCAGCAACACGTCAAAGAAGAGATTCCGTGCCTGAAGGATAACATTTCCAATGACGTCTCCCTACGACAAAACAGAAGCTCAAATCCTGAAAAAGGAAAAAAATTGCTAGCACAAAACCTCCAAATCTTCTACACTTCTATCAAGAAGACCCATATTTCTAACTGGAGAAGTTACTTCTGTGAATATCTTTATTTTTTTGCCTTCTAAGGCAGAGGACAAGCTTGCATGGGAACGACCTTCCTCACAGTTTTAACCCAGTCCCAGTTTCAAGAATGATTTCTTCTCCTTCTTTCAGAGAGCACGCCTACAGAAATGGAAGGAAAGCTCAGTAGATGACTGAGCTGGGATCCTGTCACCAGCTGCCAGGGGACTTTCGAATGCATATATATAATCACAGTCTGGTAATTAAGACATGTGACAGAGATTTTTGAGATCACGATTCTATTTCTGTAGCTACTTTTCTGTGTGCTCTTGAAAAAAAAAAACACATAAAGAATGAGGAATAATGAGATCAAAACATTTATCTTCCCGAAGGGCTAACATGCTCTTAAAAAGAAATACCACAAGTAGAAAAATGTACCGTAGAGAAACTGCAGGGCATAGATATGAGAGCAGAGAATTGAACTAAGTTGCCAGAAATGTCATTAGAAAACAACTTCCCACACAAGAAACTGCAGCTTATGAGATTTAAATTGCTCAAAGATAAACTTCTTAAATTCAATCACTGCAATTTCCATGACACAAGGATTCCGATGTTATGAAGTCCTGACCACGAAGGGGGCACGGAAATTTATCTCTCTTCAACAGGCTCACAGAAAAACAACGCTGGACACGCAAACCTCTGCGGAAGGACACTTACAGGCCAAACTAACGGGGTGAAACAGAACAAGGAGTGTGTATGGAACACCGAATACCACGACCCAGCAGGACGGTTAATAACAATATCTAATTCTAGCCTAGAATAAACTCTAGTACCTATAAATACTTTGCATCAGTATTCCTCTGGTCAGCTTATTTTTAGCAGCTAGCTGTGTCCCTTAAACGCCAGCCTGGTACAGCCCTGCTGCCAGTGCTGTCAATCACACGGTCCGCCTGTCCGCCTCCACGCCTGGTTACGTGCCCCCAGCCCTGACCGGGCGGACGGCAGGGAGCCTGTTACCTCCAAAGAATACAACTGGTCTCTCGTGAGCCTGGCTAAGGCAGGCTAAGGAAGAAGAGTGATCAGCAACAGCGTCTGTGTCTACTGTAGACTCCTCTTAGTTAAGCTCTGCAGACAGACCTCTAACGCTTCCCACTCCTGAAAGAATTAGGAATTTTTAAGCTCTAACTCAAAGCCACTTACACAAATCTTCCAACAGCAAGCGTAAGTCGTCCAGAACTGTGTCTTTTTTCACAACGGACAAGTGCTCAGCACAAACAGCTTGCGAATGCCACCTACAGCCGTGCCCACTGGGCTTGCCAACACGACAGCCAGGACAATTTTCCTTTATGTCCACCAAGTTCAACGTCGTAGCCAAATTCTGCAGTTTAACCACCAAGTTTGTAAATCCTACTCTGGAGGTCACTTGTAACAGAGACTCCTCTCTTTCTACATGCACTCCAACGCTTGCTGAGATACCTAACCGCCCCCAGTGCACAAGCTGAATGTCCAAACTCTTCAGCCTTCTCTAAAAATAAGACCAGAAAATATGACGTGCATTATTAGGCCCAGTCACCTTGCCCTCTAGAAGGTTAGAACAGAGTTTGCATAAAGTAAGTCGGAGATGTCTCCTCCTAACCAGGGGCTGGTTTCTCCTCACCTGGGTGCTTGGTGAATATCGGGCTTAGCAGAGGTGACCAAGTTTGCTTCACCGTGGGTATGACACAGCTGAGCTCAAAGCATCCTGAACAGGACAGTCTCTACTTCACCTTTATACAACAGGGCTTCTGCAGGAGAACTTTAAGAAGATCATCTTGGGTTCTAGAGACAGAAGGAAGTTTGTGGCAGTGGTGGACTATTACTGCCGGGCGTCCAGCAAAGTGAAGAAAGCAGGCAATTAATCAGCTGGGCATCTCCGGGGCGGGTAGATACCTGTGTGCTATTACAGCCAGTGGCAAGGAATACCTCCTGCCGGAGCCAGCTTCGGAACATGGAATTCAGTGAGTTTTGGCCATGGTCACTCGCGGGTGATGAACGGAGGAATACCCTCCAGTGACACAATTCACAGACTGCTTTGAAGCATGGCAGGGGATTGTAAAGAGGGGGAAAGGCAAACAAGTCAGTCATTCTCACTTACTCTTCCTGATGTATTTGTTACGTGATGTATTTCGTATCTTAAACGTCTTCTACGGCTTGTCTTTTAGGGCAGCAAGTTCCCTGAGGCAGGCACCATCGCACTCCTCTGGGTGACGCGTACCGCCAAGCACTCGGGATTTCACTTCCAATAATTATGTGATAAATTACAATAATAATTTTAAGCTAAGAAGTATTCAAAATGCTACTACTTCAAAAACTCTTGTTTTATGTTAACTGATGTGTACGCGGCTACCGGAAGACTTCTGGTCAAAGTCGCTGGTGTCTGTGCAAAATACACGCACACGTACACACGTACTGCCTCGCCACTGGGAAAGGGGAACCAGTTTTCTGCTTCCACCAAGAGCCAGAAGAGAGGCAGTCATGGGAAGCCGTGACAGCGTCACAACTGGCTCGGGGCAGCGTCCAAATGCACACGCATTGCTTTAGGCAAGGGACTTGGGAAAATGAACTTGGGCTTCTAGCTGCCTCTGGGGAAGGTTCCACCTTCTGCTGGGACCCAACGGGGATGAGCTGGCACAGGGCGCAGAACTTGCCCATCCCGCACTCGTGTGAACGCTTTGCAGAGATTTGCTTTTCACACGCTGCCGAAAACTTGCAGCTCTCGCAAGTAACGAGCTGCAACTACATCAACCCCTTAGAGAAAAATCTGCCATAAAGAAAGCACGGAGTTCTCAGCTTTTCCTACACGTAACATAGTACGTGTAAACAAGAAATATTGTATATCCTCCTTCGAGACCTCAGGTGCTACAAAACGGCCGTTCAGTCTTTTTTTGCTCTAACGCCCAAATCCTGCAAATGCAAAGCTTCCCCAAACTAACAATACAACTGTTCTCCTTGAAGTGCAAATTCTTCTTAGAAAAACAGGATCCGAAGTCCACAATTACCAAAGCTGTCACAAAACCATTCCGTATCAAAACTGACACCCAGTTAAAATAAAGCGATACGCTGTTCTATTTAAGATGAAAACGTCAGGAGCTCACTTAACTTTTGATAACAATTCAGTCCTTCCTGCAGATTTCCACCAGCTTTACAGAGAAAATACTTCAGCATTGCAATTTTTTTGAACACCCCTCTCTTGCCTGGTTTCATTATGCAAACTTCTTTTTAAGACCCATTTCGGCAGCACTACTGCAAAACGCTGCTCTCACCCTGTCTTTCTGCTGGTCTGTTTACTGAGAGCCTTTCGGGTCTAGCAAGACAAATTAAGCTGTAACAGCTTTGCTGGCGGTTCAAATAAGCCAAACTGACCCTGAACTGTAGCGCCAGATGGAAAGCCACGTGCTACAGCACCTATTGCAGCTCTTCCCGACGCCAAGTGCAATACTGATCTACGTCTCATTGCCAGTGGGTCTGTAAAGAATTCAGGCTGTAGTCCCAAATGATCGAAGAGCTTGATGTATTTCACGAAAGAAGGAATGAAGCAGCCTTAGAGTCCTACCCACCTCTGAAGCTCACTACTGTGGCTCCTGGGATACACTTTAGATATCCTCTAGTCTCTTTGGTAAACAATTAGTATCACAGACAACAAAACACTGTGAAGACACACTAGGAAAAACAGCGGTACCGTAAACAAAGAAGCAAGATGTGTATAAAAAGCGCACCTAAGCACAAGTCTCATGCTAGGCCCACAAGCAAGTCTTTAAAAACCAGGCTCTGCGACGACGAACCACAAGACAAAGCAAGAGATGCAGGGGCAGCCGTGCTACACGCACGCTTCTCAGCACGCTGGCAAACTGCTCGTTGGCTGTGCATTAGACAACGCCCCACAGCACAGGAGGTCCGGCTTCCCAATTTACATGCAATCTTCCATGACAAAGGCCAACACTTATGTCAGCTTAGAAGATCCCATCTACGCCAATTATTGCGCTCAGTGCTCGTCTTTGATTGGAAAAGTTTTCTGGTGAAATGGGACCTCAGATTAGTCACTTCTATGTTTCCTTCTGAAAACACGTACGCTGATATGCAGCCCAATTTTACAAAAATGGTGGTGTCTCGCTCCAAGCCCCACTTCCCACAGCATGCTTGTTTCCCCTCATCATCTGCTCAAAGCATTCCAGCCACTCCTTGCAACCGGGCAGCAAAACGAGACACGAGCAAGGCAACTGTTCCTCATGCTGGTGTTTCATGCTCACCACGTGCAAGGGCGAATGCGAACGTCATGCAAGATGAACGGTCGACAGGCACGGAAAGAAAAACATATCCCAAGATGGGAGAGCTCAAAACATCCACTGTGACAACGTCACTCCACTCAGCTTGGGAAACTGGAGGATTATTTTCTCTACTGCACGTAAGCGGACGCCGCACCAAAACTCACTGCTCAGTATCAGCCAACGCCGCCCTGCGCCAGCGCCTGGCCCGGCCCCCGGGGACCCCCGTGCGGTGCGGAGCCCCGGTCCCCTGCCGGCCCCCATGCCCAGAGCAACGGGAGGAACCACTGCCAGCGGCTATTTCTGAGCTGTTTCAGCAATTTAGGGTTGTCACTGCTCTGAGAAGGGAAGTTACGGACTTTCATCCCAGAGCCGTGTACGATCAGAAACAAGAGGAGACTTTTGCAGGGGTTTTATAGAAACTGTCACGCAGAAATTTCTGCAAAATGCAGAGGTGGCTAGTGTCGTCTCGTTTTCACCTCACTTCTCGGGAAGCGGCTGCAGTGCCTACAGTGTCTGCCTCCAAAGCTGAAGAATGTACTAAGAGAAAGCTGGTATCATCCAGATACGGAAGAGATAGATTTGGTTTTAACAGACACCCCTGCTATCGTTCAGGTGGATTCCAGAGCCCCCTCTAAACTTTCAGTTGCTTATCCAAGCTAGTCAGGTGAGGAGGCACTGGAGAGAAGGGGGCAGTAAACGTTCAACCATTTAAAAAAAAAAAAAAAAAAAGAAAAGAAAAAAGAAAAAATTAAAGGGGGAAAAAGCATTTCAGGTAAAGTTAATAAACTGAAAGAGAAATTAAAAGTTACAAACATCCCAAGCCCACTATCACCATACACAGCAAAAGCTGGATTTTTTTTTTTTTTATTATTATTATTTTGAAGTACAGCTCATCTTTTAAGAAGCTGCTTAGAAACCTCATTTGAACAATTCAGCCGCGAAATACTTCAGGATAGCTTTTGAAAATCAGAAAGAAGAAATGCAAAAGCTCAGCTCAGTATCATACAATTAAAAATGAAGCACACGAACATGGAAATGCAAGTCATTTCCCACAAAAAGTACTGCTCACGTTGCATACACTTTTGCATCCATTATTCTGCTCTCCCGTTAAATGCAAGTCTCATGACTGTTTGTTCTGCTGCGTGTAGGTCGATAAATGCCAGCGGCGTGTTGCTGCCCGGGCTAACCCCGCTGCAGACCCTCCCTCACATTTCGCCTGCCTCGGTCATCGACTGCTCTACAACTTCAGCAAAGCCTTGCGGAAATTTCCGAGACCTTCACAGCTTGCGCTTGCTCTGAACGGCTCCGAGGACGCTCATCCAGTCCAATACTGGCACGGACTACACCTCTCGGATCGCTCGTGAACAGCGTGAATATTACTACATTCTTGGGGCAAAAGGTACGGCCTGACAGCACGTACTGTGGGATTAATGCAGTACGCGCTCGCCTGCTTGGGAAGGAGGCGGAAAACTTCCAAAAGTTTGTTAAAATGGCATCGTTAATTATTAAAATAAGTTAAATAAGTACATGTTGTAATTACAACGAATTTAAAACACCGCACAGTTGCAATTCTGGAAGCCTTTAGTCTCTGGAGACCGCAGGCACGTGCTGAGCTACCCTGACCCTCCTGCTCGGGGAAGGCAGGACGGTATTTCTGTTCACCGGGTAACTGTCCTCTCTGGGTATGGAAGTTTACACACTTGCTGTAACATACTCCTCTTCAAATGACCCAGTTATGAGACGTGCTTATTACGGTGAATTTCTCTTTTTGTCTCTGATCTCATCCAGAAATTACAGCAAAGTCTTGCCAGCTTGCACAGTGACTGGGAAAATTCGCTTAAATGGATGAATCCTAGAAAATTAATTGGTAAAACGCCACAATTTAAAACAGAAAGAAAACTTTTTTTGGGGGGAAAAAAAAAAAAAGTATTTTGTAAAAAAATCGCCTTTGGAAACACACCAACCATTATCTTATGGCGTATTACAGCGTACGAGTAAAACGTTTGTAAGTGCTGTTGTGAGAAGGTCTCGAGAGACTTGACCACGACCCCGTCTAACAAGGCAGCAATTCCAGGAGCGTGTGCGTTGGCAAACTGCAGTCAGCAAGGCTTTCCTCTAGTCATCTTGACCGGAGCATGGACCTTCTTTTTAAAATAATCAAAAAATCCTATTTGCAGAAAGAGCTCACAAACAGGTGGAATGGCAGAAGCTCAAGGACGCGATGCACGAAGCCGCTGAACGCCGTACGTGCTTTTTCACGGTTCGTCCACGGCTATGTCAACTCTGCGCATACTTTCACAAAGGATTATACACAACCGCAAATTCAGGTTTTCGAAATATAATTTCTGGGATCTTTTTAACCGACTGTGAAAAGATGAGCTTTCCCAGTCCAACAGCTCTTTTTCCAGCCCAGTATGAAGTAACTAATGGGAGAAACTACTTGTCAGGTGGATGTTTGGAACCCTGAGGAGGTCACCGTCATACATACCCTCTGACTGCAGGTCTAAATACTCTGAGCAATACCCACAGCAAGAGAGAAAGGCAGCAAGAGAGGCAGAAATAGAAAGAAAGCAAAGAAAGGAAGAAAAAGAAAACAGTAAAGATTGTTGAAAAAACAGACAAAAGAGTAAACTTTGCAACGGTATCCTCAGGCGGCGCTCCTGCCAGGAGCGTACGCAGGAACATTTTAGAAGCTGTTTCAGGGTACAATCACCGAACACGGCATTTTCCACATAAAATTCAGATCAACGTACAAAAAAGCAGAAGATTCAATACACTGTAAAAAGCTTAACACCCACACTCTGAAGTTACCCGAGAGCAAGATCTGGCAATACTGGAAGCTCTGCAAAACTACTTATTTTTTTCACAAGAAACTACCATATAGAATTAGATACGGGAAAGGAAGTTAGCTAAATATATTTCAAGTAGAGAAGTTACCTAAATACATCTGAAACACCTGCTTTGTGTATGTTTTTTAAACCACAACTACGGCTACTTTAAGCAGAACTGCCATGAGGGACATTCTGCTAAGCCACACGAGGACAAATTAACTTTCCAGAGTTTAAATTTCGGGGCAGTACGGGCAGGCAGGGAAGCATCAGCAGTTAAGGCGAGGATCATGGAGGGTATTAAAGGCACGTACTGCAACATCTGGATCTTTCATGACCGTAGTGATGGTAGGATCTACAGAGTCCTCGTGTAGCTCCAAGGAGTATTAAAGTTCTCCACTGCAGATTTCAGCATTGCTGGGAGGGAAGACCCATTTCTACAGAAACGGGGATGTGGTGAAAGCTTGGCGCTTCTGGGGAAGTGCTTGCAGAAAGTCATTAAACCCACATATTCAATCTGAAAAATTCTTAGACTTTTAGCGTAGTTCATTTCCTTGGAATCGTCAAGGAACACGGCAAGAAACGAATATATTCACTACCGGCCATTTGAGTTTAACTGCGTCTGTTCCAAAAGGAGGCAGATTGGTTTGGGAGAGCTGCGGATACCGGGAGGTTGCCATTATTGCCACTGGTCAACATGGCAATTCATACACTGGGAGAAACCCGGCTACTGGACAGATCCGGAGCAGCTGAAATCACCATCGATGTAACAGGTTTGTGTCTTCCCACAGCTTCTATTTTGATTTTTGGCTACGGTTACAGCAGTGGAAAGCTACAGACACCTTTAAAGTGGAGACTGTGGTTATTCAAGTGTTTACTTTCTTTGCCAAAATGGTTTGTAGAACTGCAGTCATGCAAAACCAAGCAGGTTCCGGAGGCCTTGTCCTCATTGGAAGTGCTCGAGATATATACACTCATTTAGAGAGAAAAACACATTCGAATTTCCACTGCCCAAAACAGCAGCACAGCCCACAACATCTAACCAGCCAAATCGGAAAAGAAAAAAAAATTGCCTACCTGCTAGGAAATAAACGGAAGACACGAGAACATGCCGAGTAAGATTTACACTGCTAGTGTGAATCGAGACAGTCACGTGTGTAATACTGCTCTACACACAAACACCACGCGTCCAGAGAGGAAAAACTCCTGGAGCACAGTTTGCTTTAGATACACATGCCAATGGATTTGATTAGATATAACTCAAGTGCAATGAAAACTGGAAAAGGAGATGCTGCTTTTAGCACAGCAGGCAGTATTCTTATTTTCCTCATCTTTCACTTTTTGTGAAGCCACTCTGCCTGGCCATGCCTTCCCTCTGCATGCAAACTAGCTCAGGTTAGCAAAAGAGCTCTTCAGATACAACCACTGCAAGCAAAGACATCTCAGGCATCTCACTCATTTCAAGCATGAAGAGTAAAGGCCATTTGAGGTAGACATCAGAAATAAAAACCGGTCACGTTATTTAAAAACTCAGCTCAGAGTTGCCTAACCGAACATGACTTCCTCCCATACTTTTACCTGGCTCTGAAACCCCACCTGTTTTCTGAGCCGCTGCTTTTTAATGCCTAGTAGCTATTTGCTGGAGTGTGCACACATGCCAAGAGCTCACGGTGACTATCCAAAAAAGTCACGTAACCACAACATTATAAAAAGTAAATACCTGTTCCTGAGTCAGATGCATAAAATACAGGGACTCCAACTAGTTAAATCGTACCCTACACACTCGTAAGGAATACGAGGAAAAAACCCAAATATCGTAACATTGGGTAATATTTCTGGATGCACCGGAGTGAACTGGACGCTTACTGTTTCGAAAAGCTGTTTCCCCTCTCAAACGACTCGAGTAGGCTAGATTCGAGCACTTGCAATTCCAACCAAATTGCTGCCCAAAAGCTAACAAATCTCAGGATCTGCTGTATTTTTTCTGGCATTTTTAATGTTTTATCATTTACTGTCTATAATGTACTACCTTGACAACGAGGGGGAAACGGCAGCTCGAGGCATTTAAATGTTCCCCCGCAAGACCGCACACTGCTTCCACGTCAGTCCTCGCACTTGCCATCGTGTGAGGCTTTGCTCGCCTCCTCGGTGCGATCTGACCTGGCATCCCCGCCACGAGCCCAGGCCCGGATCTCTCGTGCAGCCAGCCGGGCGATGCTTCCGTGACATGGCTCAGTGGCTAGAACGAGCCACACGCGTTATAAGTATTTTCTTAAAACAAAACCCCTGTGACAAGAAAGCTGTAAGACATCCTCACAAAGGACATTTGGAACCACGGTGTCTAAAAGGGAGAAGCAATACATTAAGCCCTAGCCACGCAAGGGGCTGAAACCAGGGCAGCGCAGGACCCCAGCCCACGGAGATTCCTTTCGCACCTGGTGAAAACAGCCTTCTCGTTTTTAGCATCCATAGTCAGCTTGATGGTTTCCTGGCCCGAGCCTGTGCTGATGGTTTCGGTGACAATATCAGCTTTATCCTCCTCCTCGTCGCTGTCGGAGCCTCCAGAGGAGCTGCTGTCTGAGGCCACCAGCGGCGCTTTCCTCGTGACACAGACGTTCCAAACGCAGGGAGAGGCAGTGTCGACTGAGAAGAAGTAAATAATTCACATTGCAAAACGAACAAAACCACAGGACCAACTCCCCAGGTATGACCCCGAGTAAGTACCGTGCTGTAAAATGGACTGTTTAGAACTACTGCATATTTAGAGATGATAGTTTCTGTGCAGAACCCACAGCATACAATATTATTTTAGCAAGTGAGGAAAAAAAAAAAAAACCCCAACCCCACGAATTGGTGGTCTCCACCTGCCACCTGCTGTCTGTGTTGCATACAAACAGCAGAGCCGACTGTTCTTCACTTGTTGCAGGGCAGGAACTCCGAAGGGGGATTACGGCAGTCCCTGGGGTCCCTGCTGACTGCGACCTGGCTCTGGGAATTCGCTGGGGTATAATTTAAGCAGGTATACTTTTTCAGGTGTGCATTGGTTTCAATTCCACATGCAAGGAAAGCCTCTCACAAAAGTGGCAAAGAAGCGCTGCAGTCTCAGGAAGTGTTTTTCTTCCCGAAGTCAGTACCTGCTCACACAACTTGATGTGAGGCACGGTGCCCGACTGAAGATCCCCACCTGGGCAGACTTAAACCACGCGCATACATAAAGCAATCATCACACGCGCTCTGCGCTCTGCTGAACCGGACTCCGACTCCGCTGGGAGAGTACACCAGAAAATGCGCGGGGCAGAGAAAGGCACCGTGCTATTCCTTCCAGGATTAGCCACCCTTCCGTGGTTACTACAGGCAAAAGTTTAATTTAGTTCCATCAACGTCCTTCATTAGATTTTTTTTTCCTTGCTCAGGAAGGAGGAGGGGAAAGAAATCAGACTGAAGCTAACCAACTGGCTCGGCACAATTACCAACAGCATAACTTACCCTATCCTTTAATTTTTGGCAAGTAATTTTATAATCAAACATGCAGTTAAAATGGGTCTTTTGAACAGTTTATAAATGAATCGTCTCTGTGACATCAACTCTTACTAACTTAAACTTCATCCTTTTCTTGCGGAATAGTGTTATCCCAACAAGCATTCAGGATTTCTGAGTCACTATCTTCATAGACTGGTCTCTCTACAGAAGACAGCCTTCAAGTAGGGGCGGGCAGACGACACTGGAGGGAAGTTCTCCCTGGTAGACTTGGTACGCTATGCAAAATGTCAAACAGCTTAAATAATACATGTGGTTTGTCCTGTAACATTCTCACTTACAGTTCTTGTCTTGACTCTGCTTCGGGTTTCCATCTGAATCGCTGCTTTCTGTGTCGACAGGAGAACTGCATCGTGGACCTGATTCAGAGCTAAAGTGGGGGGGGAAAGCCTTGAGAATGAAGTACAGGAATCTTGGTTGTGCTTCTAAATATCCCCTCCAGCAGAAATCATTAGGGCTCACTCTTTCTTTAGATAAATACTTTTATCTTCTAAAAAATGTATTTACTTATTTTATACCCTTAGTGTAGCAGCAGTGACGATACATAAAGTATTCCTATATCATAAGACATGAATGCTAACACCAGTTAGCAGCACTGGAAGGCAAAGGGAAGTATGAAGCCCTGATCCAGAATATTCAGACGATATTAAAAAAAAGGGGTAGCAAGGGGAAGGGAGAGGGAAGAAGAAAAGATTACAGGCAATGTACTCCATCAAACCGTATTTCAAATATTCTTTCATTCAAAAGTTATAAAGAAATTGAACGAACGTGAGCGCCTCTCACCAACAAAAAGGCTGGAAGTCTGTAAACTTTGCCCATCCTTTCTCCTCTGGCGTGGTGTTCTCTGGGGCTGCCGAATCCCATACGCTCGATCCAACGTCCATGGCAACACAGGGCGTGGGGGGCTTCGAGTTCACGGGCTCAAACGGAGCTGTCCATCCAGACCCTGGAAACACACAACAGCAGACTGGAATTCCTAAGAGCTTTCAGAATCTTTGGCCACCCCAAAAATATTCCAAAGTCATCCCAGAGACAAAAAAAAGAAAGACCATCCAACGGCACTCCTTCAAAATCTACTGGAAGCTGCCTGTCTCACACGTTATAGACAATCAGCTTGAAAAACCCTCTTCTGATAAATATTAATGTTATCCAAAACAGAGAAGCATCAGTTAGGAAAAATGACATCATGAATGTCTTCACTCTGAGCCCAGTGATTTTCAGCTGAACTCTATGTACCTTAGCTTCCTGTCAAAAGCTAAGTGGCACGGCTTTCAACCTTTTCAACTGCTCACTGTTTAATTTTGGCACTTACAGGTACGGAATTGATATACGGATTAAAATGTTTAAGATCACAGAAGTGATCTTGAGAAAAACTAAGAACATATGTTGTTTTCACAGTCCCAGTCTACTCCTTATTCATTACAACATACTTCTGCTCCTACAAATCACAGATTTTTTAAAAAGCATTTTCTTTTCTCAAGAAAGAGAAGGGATTGCAGAGGTTTGGTGTGCAAACTGATTTGCACGCAACAAAACTGAGAGCAGGAGAGATCCACCAAGTCTACACTCACTCAAAAATGGAACCAAAATTTGAACCAAAGTCTCTAGAAGGGTAACTGCTGTACACGAGCCACGGGTCACCGTTCGTGTTGTTTATACTGGTTCCTCCCAAGAAGAATTGAAAGTATCTGACACTACCAAATGGGCACAGAGAGCTGATTGCTGGAATAAATATGCATCACGCTCACAGTTACAGTACAAAGACCTTGCCTAGAAAAAGAAACCTTTTTAAACTGAAAATGCTTGCACCAAACAAGGAACGAACGGTAACGCTTTTGTTCCTTTATTTCAGCTGAGTGAATCTGCTTTGCTGACAACGCTGTGTCTCACAGACTTGCACAGCATTATTTGCAATGTGATCTGCGAAAACCACGTCCCTCTACAGTCTTCCTCCAGGCACTGTAAGAATGGGTTTGCAACATGCGAACTAAAACTAGAAAGGCAATTAGGCAGAAAAGGCAGATACATGGAGCGTGGAGATACTTGGCAAGGGTCTGCATAAAACTCTTAGAATATAATGCAAGGAGTCAATGTCATAATCCTCCACTAATATTTTGTTCATTAGTATTTGTACTGAAAGAGCCAGTGTATTGTTGTACTTGCGCCTGTGTGGTTGTCTTAGCGTAACTGAAGGATCACACTGCTAGTCTGAAGAAGCTGGGCAGGGCTCAACCTCGCTAATATTTCAGGGGCAAAAACGAAGACTGAAGTTCACTCTTCTCATCTGCACAGGTGGAGTTACAGAATAGCCATGGGAACCTGGCAATTTGCAAACTGCCATTCTGCAGAGATGATTACAGATCTCATTTCAAACGGGATGATGCTGTTTCAAACTCTTTACCTTCAGAGGAGTCGGAGTCTTTCTGCTCAGGAATATTATTCTTGTTGTTTGCTGGGGAAGGAGGTGGCTGCTGTTCTGTCTCCTCTTCTTCGGAGTCCACGCTACCATCATGATCTCCATTCTCAAGATCACTTTTTGACGAACTCTCTGAGGTCTGAGACGCTCCAAATCTAAATCACAGAACTCAGAATTAGAAAAACCCTTACAGCAGTCAGTTCATCCCTCACCTGCTTCCTCCCTGCCCCAGGGAGAAAGCACAGACTGGGAGGTGACCAGCGATGCGGAACGCCTTCTACAGGGCTTATCTTCCAAAAAGATACAAATCTCACGCAGGCACTCCCTAGGTATTTCCACTGAATCCTTGAGTGCTTTACTTGTCAAAATGCATCTGCAGAGCCGTAATGGGGAATATGTCGCGGTGACATATTCAGAGCTGGAGGTTGGTACGAGCAGACAAAACAAACACGGGGGACACTAGCGTGGTATCAATTCTGTGTCAGTTTACCGATGCTAGGAAAACAAACACTAAGGTCATGGCCGGTTTTCCTGTCTCATTTGATCATATTTTCAGACTTAGAGTTACAGAAGTAACTTTATTTAACAACTGACTATATCAAAGGGATGAAAAATTGCAAACTATTTGTAATTTGCAGTTGCAGAGATGCACCGGGGAGGTCACTCATTCTCATGCAAAACTTTACTTTTCTTCTTTTAACATTTTGAAAAAGAATATTCTGTCTACTGCCCTCAGTCTTACAATTCTTTCAACGTCCTCCTCTCCAACTATGAGGAAAGGAGTAAGTTCTAAGTATTTCAAATTAAGGGTGGGGTTTTTTAATGTCTTTGATAATAGACTCAGTAATTAGGTGTTACCGTCACTACTGCATTCCCTCAAATCGGATCTTTGTTTCACATTCAAGACAAACCAGCACCTCCTTTTGCAGAAGTGTGACACGTAAAGCACTCTGGTTTATGCCAGCAAAAGGCCTCACAGCACAGAAATAACAATTAAGCGGGCACTTAACTAAAATGTACAGTTTCATAGCATTGGGTAGGAGGGGGGAAAATTAAAAAAAAAAAATGATCTTTTGTTTTCACCTTACCGTGTTCTTGATTTAACTTGGGTTGCATAGGTTATCTCCTTCTCTTCCCAGATATCTTCTTCCTCCTCGTTATCATCAAATTGTTGGATCCGTTCATTGCAGCAGGCTTCAAAGAGGGACGCATTGGGCTAAAATAACATCAAAAATAAATCAAACTCCACTCATTCTTTGGAGACAGAAGCGAGAACTTCAGTGACGAGGACGTTCCTAGAACAGCACTTGTACACAACTAATACCATGAAGGTGTTTGCATTTATTTCATTTTACATCCCAAGTTGTGCGACAAGCAACGTTCAGCTGTGGAAGAGCAACAATAGCACAGTACGCTCCGACGCAGCAAGGCTGTGATAGATCAAGAAAGAAACACAACAGCATCTCAGCCTACACTGCTGCCAAAATAGCAGGAGCTCCTGCACGCTGCCTCGGAGCTGTTCTGTTCCAGGACTCTCTCCGTACCCCTCGTAAGCGGTAGGGATATAAAGTCACTGTAGAAGAGGGCTGGAAACAATTCCTTTAAGAATACATCTGCAAACTGACCAGTTTGGAACTTAGAGAATAAAGCGATGCCACGTATGCAAACTGTCCCGCTTGGACTAACAAGCCACAGTGCAGTTTCTCTCAATGGCTCCTTCCTTCCCGACAGAACTGCAGGGAGCTTCTAAGCAAATATGATACTACTTAACTCACATGCACACCCCGCTTCCAAACATACAACCTTCCATCCTGGAAATGGGCTTTCAGACACTGGTAAATACAACAAATGTAAATCCTTGTAAATACACGAACGATCTGCCTATTTCAGCCTTCTGGGATCTCTCAGCTAAAAGACTGACCAAGTGCTGTCTTTCAGATGGTGCACAGTCCAAACCAACGGCTGCGTTAGAATTCCATCACACGCAAAAACTGTCTACTCAGGAAAAAAACGAGTTAAGATAAGCACATAAACAGCTCTTGGTGGCTGCAGACGTAGCTGGCAGATTCAAAAAGAAAACCAGTTTTCTGTATCTGTGGGACACTGCCTAGAGCAGCCAGAAGAGAGGGGAAAAAAATACCCTTCATAGTACTGTTTAAGTGAAGAAGAATGTGTTTTAAGAATAAGGAAACCTAAGTCTTAGTGTTGACTAAAATAAGCTTCGGTCAGGAGATGAGCTTGGAATCACCTCTTAAGCCACTGTCCAGCTTCCTCAGTGGGTATTGATCTAGGTCAATAAAGAAAAGCAGGACACAGCAGAGCAATATTTAGACCCGTAAGAACCCCAGTCCTCTCTGTTTGCATTTTTTCCTTGACTGTGTATGGAAAGATTACCAAAGTGAAAATAAGGGCAATAGATTCACACTGCAGAGAGAGAAAGAGAGAGAGAGAGAGAGAGAGATTCCTCCCAACGTAGAGTACTACTTCTGAAGATCCTCAACAACGCAATAAAACGTAGGGAGGTTCTCCGAGGGTACGTGTCATGCCCTGAGTTCCTTAACTGAACTCAGCTACGAGTCCAGTTACCAGTTTCCATTTACCAAAATGACATACCAAGTATTTTTTCTTTCAGGATGACAACAGTTAATTCAAGCATGAACTAACTTGCCGAAATCTGTCCTACTAAATAAATATCCCAAAATACCCACTTACGCTGTCATCATCAGCATCTATATTGAAGTTTATCTCTGCGATCCTGTCAAAGGGAGCACTGCGAAAAGAAAGGAAAGAAACTTCAGTGCTGGCACGGAGTAAGAACGCACTTCTGCGGCCCCAGCACAAGACTGAGGGTGGCTAACCACAGAGACACGTTATATGACCGCACAATGCCTTCTGCACTTCTTCCTGGAATATCCACTTCCGCATTACGTGCAATGGCTTCCTCTCTTTGAGATGAAAGATTATTTCGTATTTTTGAATAGTTGAAACAATACGTAGGGTTTTCATTCTTAGCTCTGAATGAAGACCCTCCGTTGTTACCTTGCTGATACGGTATTTCGGGGCTACCACAGCAACGTCTGGCTGTTATTTTGCAACTCTCACGGTACCTCCACAGAGTACAGGCTATCTTAATGTTTTTCACCAGGTCTCTGCAGCTGAACCAAATGTTACAGCAAAAAAACCAAACTCAATTTAATTAAAAAGAGAAGGAGCTGCACCCAGCTGCTCTGGGATTCCAGCCCTATGTTCACCCAAGAACCCACTGGGTTCCCCAGCATGAGACGAGACCCAGAGAGACTGAACCCTGCGCGCTGGGCATACAGCCAGCAACAGCCGGACGGGATTGCGCCTCCCTAACACGATTACCGTACCTTCAGAGAACCTTGGTGTACCTGTGGCTCCGCAACCCCCATGCATTATTAGGACACGAACGCTGCAAAAATCATTGAATAGCCCAGTTTCCGATTCGGCCCTAAGAGTGTCTGCTGTAAGAACAGCAGAGGGTGCTGCAGGCCAACAAACTCCAACCCACCAGCCCAGCTGGGGCAAGGCAGCGGTTCTTCACCTCAACTCTAAGCTTGGACAGTGTTATTTTCTTTTAAAGGAGACTCAGTGAAAAATACTGTCATGCAAACCACCAGGACATTGAAACATGATCAACACTTCTTAAAATACGCAAATTCGTATCTGCAGCAGTTTTCAACAGCTGGAAAACAGATGACAGGGAGCAGCACTCTTGGAGTGTTCAACGGCAGAACAGCTTTGTAGTGTATTCCTCCTTTTGTAGCCACAAATACAGCGGAGGCTACCACATCCCAACTACACACTTTGTTCGGTTTCACGTTCATTTTAAAATGGACATTAGCTCCCTTCAGCAGCTCCTCACGTAGGTCAACTCTTCCCCTCCACCTACACACACACAAGGTCAGTATTTGCTGCTATCTGATAAGAAGTTAAAGCGTATTTTATTTTTAAAAAATGTGTAGAACTAAGTAATCCATGTTCAATGAAACTCCTATTCTAGCCTGAAACTCTTCTGCCTTACTGAAGTTCTGGACACCTACAATGCTCTGAAAAACAAAACAAAAAACAAAACAAAACAAAAAAACCCAGGAAACCTGGACTCCAAAATCTTTCTGCAGGTCAGAATACAGCTCCCAGGTATTTGGGAAACACCTTAATGGGGTTCCTATGACCCCAGCCACCTTATGACTCTCTACTTTGTTTCACACTTGAAAGCAGCTCTGAAGCAGCCAAACTACTTCCACGTTGTCATTTCGTTTAAGATATTTCATGGAGCCCAGCAGTTGCCAAAAACATGGTCTGAGCAGAACCAGCAAAAGAATCCTCAGTAAACCAGCAGCCAACGAGTCGGAGCGATGTGGCATGCCCAGAGCTTTCTGGGCTAAAAGCTCCCCGTTTCTGTCAGGGCTCCAGGACACCAGGAGCCTGCAGTTCTTTGCAGAGCAGACCCAACACTTGCTGGCCTATGAGTATCGACCCTAGGATGGCATGTACAGCAGGTACTGCCACACATTCTCCCTGTCACCTTGGATGACAAATAATTCCTTTGATTGAGACGAACTTTGCCACAAGATGCAAGTGAATGGGCAAAATCCATGAGCAGGAAACGCACTGGGTTTGACACTTTCCTGTCGATAAATGTATACTAAAAGGTAACAATTTCTGAACCATTACGGACAAGCAGGATAATTACAGTCCCAGTGATTTCCTTAGCTACAATTTTTACGGTGAGAAGATGAGCTGCAGCTGTAATTAGATTACAGTAGTTGTTCTATGAAAGCAGCACCAGTTCCGAACGCTGAATTCGGAAAGTCGCGTAACATGAAATCCACTTACATCTGCCTTTTTTTAACTGTTATTTGCTCCTGCCTTATCTACGCTTCCTTATTCCTAAGAGAGCAAATGGCTAATTTTTTCTGTGGACTTCATCAGAACACTATTCTTTCTACTCCTAATTTCAATAAGGACTTAATGCCACTGGAGAATATCTGTATAATTGCCTAGAGTTAGCTCTAATGCTTTGCTTTCTGTGCAATTAGATTTATTCTAGGCTACGGCTGGATAATAGTTGCGTGTTTTATTTAAAATGTTTCTCTTCAAAAATGAAGAAATGCTTTTCCTTAGTTCTGCCACTGTCTTTGGAGAGCAGGGGTGGACTCCTATAAAAAGAAAAAAAGTCAGCTGTTTCCCAAGCCATTGAGCACTCTTCTGTTTGTTTCAAACCAACGGAGTTATACAGCGAGGTTCACGTTAAAACCTGAACCAGAAGAAGAAAGATTAGATGCAAAGAGGCTTACATGCTGAATATAAGCCTCCTGAAGTTTTATAAACTTACTTGATATTATCATCCTGGTCTGCAAATTCCTCATCGTTAAAGCCAAACTGATCCACAAAGTTAGCTGTCATCTGCTGGATCTGGTACTCAGAGAAGGCCTGAGCAACACAACCCAAGAAGAGCTATCGTTAAGGTGTCCAAAGATATTCAATTAAGTTGGCTGAAAACACATATTCTAAAAAGCATTAAAATCATAGAAAACTGACGAACTTTGAGAAATCATCTACTCCAACCCCCTTTCTCAAAGCAGGATCTCAAACAGACTGTTCTCAGACTTCTTCAAGTCCAGGACAGATGCTTCTCTGATCTGCTCTTACCTTCTTCCAAAGAGAGTTATGGAATTTTCCTAGGAAACCACTTGTTGGCTTCCTTCTCCTGTTAGAACATTGTGTTGGGGTTTTTTCATTTGTCTTCCCCAGATGCAATATGGAATTTACCTTGCTGCAACTTAAACCCACCACGGACATCAAGAAGGTCCTTTTCATTTCCTCTAAATCCCTCTTCCTTGTAGGATGAGGCTTATGTCTCCACATAATCTTGTCTTCTCTTGACCAAGGGGACCAAATTCTTTCAACTTTTTCTTCCCATGCCATGTTCTGCACCTCTGATCATCCTCATTGCTACCCTCCAGCTTACCTTTGGCTAATACAAATCACTTGTGAAGTTCATCGCCTCCAGCTGGGCATTCAGAGAATGGGAAAATTATTGCATGTGTCTTTGGGACAACACTCCCACCTATCACACGTCTGGTTTCCCACAGCAGCTTGGGTCTTCTGTTTTCAGCTTGCACCTCAGGGTAATTGCCCAGATATGCTTTTGGTCACATTATTGCCTACTCATCCATGCCTCATTCTCTATTTATGAAAAGGATTGCTTCTACCTCCACATAGAATCTCACACTTGCTCTTATGCACTGCATTTTTTTTTTCCCCAGATCATCTCTCCTATTTGGAGGATAATTCTGAATGCTGGTAGGCAGCCCACTCCAGCTACAGCTAAGTAATTCAAACGTGCATCTCCGCAGCTGCGCTTTGCCGTGACTCCGCTGCCGGTGATATGAAGTACCTGTGTTCCTGTCTGAGGAGTTCTGCAGGCTCCTGGCAACATTTCTATTGATACTTGTCACAATAAAAGACAAAACAATATTTTCTCTTTATAAAGGCAGTGCATTTTCCCTTTTTTAATGTGCTTTCTAAGTGTCAGCTCAGGAAAAGAAAGGTATTTGCAATGTCAGAGAAGCCAGTTGGAGTATTTGGACGCAAGAATAACTATGAACGATTTTCAGCTCATTTTTACCCTTAACTAGAGTTCAGACTGAGATTGTTTTTTCACTCCCCATAAGTAGCTTCCTACTAAATATGCTGAAACCCCGTATGTTCTGCTAATGCTCTTTATGCTCTTAGCATCAAAAAAGGTTGGAAGAACTTGTCTAAATATTTCATCCCGAAAAGCAGCTTCCATATACTTGATGGAGCTTTAGCAGAGTACCTCTGAGTTTGAGGATCGCGAGGTCTTTGCTACATGCAAATGAACCCTTAATTACCTTCGTTTCTTCCTAAGTCAAGGCTTTTTACAGCTCTTATTGCTGCTGTTTACTGCTCTTTACTGTGACCATTTCAGTATGGCTCTTTCAGCTTTTAATAGAAGTCTGCACAGCCTAAGAGGAAGCAGAACCCCTCCATCAGCTCCAATTCCATGGCAGGTAAGGTGATGCACACTACCTCGTTGGCTGGGAAACACAGCAACTCACTGCAGCTGGTCTACAACACCAGGACCACCCAGCCCTCTCGCGTGGGGAGAACCAGCAAAAGAGCAAGAAATACACAGTGCCTCGCAGAAAGGTGAGACACATCATGTATACGGGACTTGCAAGCAGTCTGAGCCAGATTTATGCCCACTTGGAGTCTAGACCATGTAAGTAACTATACTGGAAAAAACACAGAAGAGCTGAACACACTGACTAAGAGTAAAATTTAGAAAGCTGCTCTATACTAGGATGGATTAAGGGCAAACCAGAGAAGCAAACTGCCCAGGAATAGTGAAGAACACGTCAACTCACCTGTTGGAGAGAAAGTTCATTGGGAAAAGCACTCTCAATGTCTTCATCCTCACTGGAAGAGTGCAGATGGTGAGTGCTCACCTGAAAAAAGTACAAAAAAATAAGCACAAGTGAAAACTAAGACAGTTCAAATACTTTCATTCCACACATACAATCAAAGACCAAATTCCAGCTGTCCCACTGAGTAACACAGAAACATGGACTCGAGTTTACCAACGTGTACCAGCGTTGCTGCTGCTTCAAGAACTATTATGGAATATGTTTTCTACAACCACTCTGCCCTCGTAAGCCTACTTCATCAAAACAAGCAAAAGAAGAAAAAAACCCAGCAGTATCCTTTTTTTTTAGTTAAAGAAAGTCCAGAAGATAGCAGGCCTATCTGAAATATGCACAGTACGACCGTTCTCACCAAATCCACTGTATTCCTCCTGTTTGTTTCCGTCAGCGTCTCTTCTACAAAACTCTCCCATCTCCCTCTACAATCTTCAGGTAGCTCTGTAAGGAAAAGGTCACCATAAAGATTACCACAACTCAACGAGAAGGGATCAAAGCCTCTCATTCAGCCCCACTGGTTACCTGGAAGCTTTTGAGCAGACACATACACCTGCACACGAGCTAAGTAATGCACGCATGATGTAAGTGCTCTGCAAAGTGAATTATATTTTACTCCTCATTTTCTAAAAATGCTAAATTCTGCAGAGAAAGGGACATCTTTTATTAGGCCAACCAGTAAGATATTACTGGTTTTAACAATCTTAACTCGTTTGTGGAATTACAGCGGGCTAAAGGTACAAAACTTCTACTACAAGTTTCTGAAAACCAGCGTATGCGTGACTTAAGTTTTACTTTTTTTTCCCTTTTCTTTCATGGTGATTGCGGTGGGTCGGCCGCAGCCAGCAACTGAGCACCCACCCAGGCGCTCGCCCGCTCCACCCCACAGCAGGATGGGGGCGGAGAACTGAAGACCAAAAGCAAAAAAACCTCATGGGTTGAGATAAAGGAAGTTTAGTAAGCGGAGAAAAGAGGAAAAAAAAAACCAAACCAAGTGGTGCAACGGCACTCACTCACCACCTCCCACCAGCAGCCTGATGCTCAGCCAGACTCTGAGCAGGAGCTGCCTTGGAAAGACCGTTCCCCAAGTTCCTACTGCTGAGTACACGGCATGGAAAATCCCTTCTGTCAATCCAGGTCAGCTGTCCGGCTGTGTCCCCTCCCAGCCTCTTGTCCACCCCCGTCTGCCCCCCGGGGTGGGGACAGAGTGGGTAAAAGAGAAAGCCTTGGCACCAGGCAGCACTGCCCAGCAGCAGCTGAAACAGCGGTGTGTTATCAGCGCCCTTTTAGCCACAAATCCGAAACACAGCACCGCACAGCTGCTATGAATGAAGTTATCTTCGTCCCAGCCAGACCCAGTACAGTAAAACAACGGAGAGGAATAACTGTGACTTGTAAAACTTCCAGTCTTTACTAAAATATTGATGACTTCTCAATTTTCGTGTAGATATGACAACACACCAAGTTACTACATTACTATTTGATATGTTCGTTAGATGCCAAAAATGGAAATTCAAGCCATATTTGTGCTCATTGTTTCCCTTAGCAGATGCAGACGGAAAATCTTATTTCCTCTCACACAGAAATGTCAGACAGAACTAGTGCTCAGAACGAAGCCTGATGAAGACATGACGGACAGAGCCTGCAATGTGAATATCTCCAACAAAGCGGAGATGTAGGGCCCCCGCAGTCATTCACTCTGGTGGCGCTCTTCCTCTCGGACAGATGTAAGAATAAGGAAGTATAGAAGCACCGTGGTGGTGGTTCATAAGCACCACCCTAGAATGCTGTAAATAAGCACTACAACGTACACACAAATCCAGAGGAAAAGAAGCACAAAAAGGATACCTTCAGCCTCCAGCTGCAAAAACAAAGTTCCAACAATTTCAGTGCAATCGTATGAAAACAAAGAGTAATGAAATTCCATCTAGACAATTTTGTAAGTGATGGGAAATTGTGATATTTAACTGGAAATTCTTTTCATTATAAAAGGGACCCTCATGAAATACATGCAATAAAAGCCTTTCCAAAAGGCCTGCAAGGGTTATTTAATCAAGGGCGGGGGAGGAACAGAGAAAGGAGCACGTACCTTTAATGAACTCACTGATTTGAGTCTGCATGGGGCCCTTCTCCATATTCTGTACCACAGCGTTGGCTATCCGGGTGAGGTGGCCCATATTGCCTCGCCTCATTCCACCTTCCGCCCTGAAAAGAGAGCACAGCCAGCAGCGATATAACCAGGCACCGAGAGTCACAGGCTCACAGCCACAACCACCTCAATAACCCAGGCACGCTAAGAGCTCCCCGCTGCCGCGACGGTCCGACACACGTACGCGTTACTCCAAGCAGGGTTAGCGTAGAAGATGCAGCAGAGAATCAGCGGGAACGCTCTCTGCTCACGCAGGCAGGGCACGGGGTGAGTTTACCCAGAACAAATGAAGCTTTCTGCATTTCTTCAGGTACTGAGAGGGAGCAGACAGCTCATCCAGTTTGAGTGCGCTAGATAAAATTTAAGCCAGTTACAAAGAGTAAGCTAATTGGGTACGTTGAAAGACCAGTGCAGAACTAAACAATCTGGTTAGAATTTCCACTAAAGAAAACTCACAGCAATAAGAATTTGCACCACTGGTACTGAAAAAGCTTTGGAGTTTTACTTGCAATTGAAGCATTCAGCAGATGGATTCAAGAGAAAAAGACACTGATCTACTACCGTTAGACTTGCCCCTTACAACAACAAAAAAATAAAATAAAAAAAAAGAAGCCAACACTACGTCCAAGAGGTCTCCAAGTCACTTGTCTTTGAATCTTCATTGGCTCTCCTTCACTGGAGAGCAAAGCAGCAACCTAAACATCAGGGCATGAAGAGCCCGAAATCATTCTGCTTTCCACAGTATCCAAAGAAGGACCGATGAGATTCGGGAAGAAAAATGGAAACCCTAGCGGCAGATTCCTGGTAAGAAATTTCACAGTACCACGTTTAGAAACCATTTCTGCCTTTAAATCGGCAGGTGCTGAAAAAAAGCCCAAACAGAATTCCTACATACGATGCTATTATTCATTGTAACATTATGCAAATTAAAGTACCCCAAATCCTGAAGTCCAATTCAGAAATTGTTATTTTCTGATGTGGCACAAGGAGCGTGCCAGGTTGTCTCAAGCCACCGCAAACAGAATTCGTGGGTCAGAATCAAAGTAAATGAAAATAAAACCCTTACACACCGGATGACAAGAAGTTTCCACCTCACGTTACTACGCCTCCAGCTGTAAAACAAAGCTTTCTTCCCGAGATGCTACCAGAGGCAACGCGTCATGAAGACTTTCATTTTGACTCGGGAGAGAGGAACACACTCAGTACAACAGAGTTAACTCTGAGCTGCTACGCAGTGCTCGTGCGAACTCTTCTCCACCCTTGCTGGGCCGTTTGTGCGCAGCGGTCTAAGCTGACAGCTCGCATACAGCAAAGACTTCAGACAGTATCAGCTCTCCCGTAACATGCAGTTACAGCTACATTTTGAAGCTTTTATTTTTTTTTATGATCCCCACACCCCCTGAAAAGAGTAATCATCACCTCCTGAATCTCTAAAAAGGGTAAGTTTATACTGAAATCATCTCAGGTTTTCCCCTAACGTTGGAGCTGAACACGTGCAGGGGAGGAGACTAGACGGGTTGGGAAAAAACCCGCCTTACCCCTCCCTCCACGTGTTCCCCTACCAAAAACCAGAGTACAAAGCCAATGCAAACTGCACATGTACCTACGCCCTACAGTGAGAACAGCACTGACTCCGACCCCAAATTCCGGGTTTAGAACTATTCAAACAAAACGGACACCTGGAAGCGAGTTCCCAATGCTAAGCTGCAGCCTTTCGCACGCCGGCTCGTCGCAAATTCTTTCGCATCCCGAACCAACGAGAGAGCAAATAGCCCCGGCCCAGAGCCCGGCAGTGCCGAGCGCCTCGGCTGCACCAGCCCTGCTGCGAGCCCAGAGCCACCCCGGCACCACCGTTCTCAGGTCGCACGAGGGCAGCTGGAAACACGGGGCACCCCCGGACCCCGCAGGCACACCCAGAGAGGGCTCAGAGCCGCACCAGAGCGCTGGAGGACAAAACCGTGGGTAGATGGGGCGAGGGGACACAGCCCTGACACCACCAGCAGCGCTGGCCTCCTGCTCTCTATTAAAATGTAGGGTTTTCAGCAACTTGCAAAGCTCAGCTTTCTCAAAAATTTAAAGCGCGTGGCGATAAAAGCAGCGTACAGCAACGTTCCATCCGTCATCTTCGGTTGCATACTCTGGGAGGACCAAGACAACGTTCTTCCCGAGTCGCGCGGTCCTTAACACGCTGCGGGAATGCAGGCAGCAAACGCCCAAATTAACTTTTATTTCAATACTTTCAAACGCTTTTTATCAGCTCTGCCGCAATTGGTGGTTACTGCAGTTACACGAAGGGAAGGCAAACAAAGACGTGCTACAGTAAACTGATGTTTCCTTTAAACTCCCATTGCTGACCAGACTCACTCTATTTGAAATTCTGATTACCCAGGCGGATCAAACGGACTGCAGTGAAATATTTATGTGGGTTACCTAGAAGTTAAAGTCTAGTAGTTACAAGGTCCTTTATCAAGAACATATGGAATAACTAAAACTAAGAGAAGCCATGGAGAAATTCCATGTTCCAACAGGAAAACATATTACCACCATTCTTGCTGATGATTTTTAAGAAATAATTCCCAAGCTCTCGGTTGGAATCCCTGACGCTGCGGCTCCCAGTGCTTGACTCCATCTCCTCACTGAGCGCGTACAATAATCTTCATATGAACTCAAACTTCTTAAAGTACACCAGCTGAGATACCTCTCTGTTAACTCAGTAGTTTTTTTCTTGCCATTAAAATTCTTTCCAGTGTGGTGACTGGAACTGTTTGGCATGAAATATGTATGAGCTCTAGTTTCTATATAATTTAATTAGGAAAACTCTTAAGCAGCAACCACAGATATTTCTGTTACCTACAAAACTGTGCACAATGATAGCTGTGCAATGAAACTATCAGCAAAATTTGTTATCAACAGCCCACGGGGCTGCAAGAGGGAAAAAACAAAAACAAAAAAACCCTAACAAAACCAAACCAACCAAAAAAAAAAAATCAAACCAAACCCAACCCACCAATTATGGCCTGACAGTAAGCCTCAAATAATTACAGTGGGACTACAAAGCACTTTGAAGCCATAAAGAGCTCAAAACAGTGAGAGAGGACTAAAATATTTAGATGGACGAAGAAACAGAAGCCTAGATAATATTTCCACTTTAATATGCTTTAGGGTTTTTTAATTATTTAATTCTTATAATCATTGCAATATGAGCATGAAATCCAAGTGTTTTATAAAGTTAGAATAGTAAATGCGGGGCAAATCTGGGGCAAAGACGCTTGCCCACCTCAGTTTCCATAGGAGTTGCTCACTCTAGGGAGAGTATAATTATGCATTTGAAAAAACAAAGATAAAGAAGGAAGTTAACATTCTATGTAATTAATATGCTACGCAATTTCCTGAGAAAGCAAGAAAGAGCCATATTGTGTATTTGGGTCGAGATGGTTTAAGCATTTAAAAAAACCCCATGCTTTCAAATTATATCCCTGTTTGGTGAATTTGCTTTTTAACATGCAAATAATCCTAATTCCAAATCCAACCCAAAATTTTAGACACCATTACACTGTAAATCATCCAAATAATTGAAAGAATATTTCAAGGCAATATTCTAAATCTGCAGCCCTAGAACAAGAGCCTTCGGAACCCGAAATCCCTTACTGTATTTTGTCATTGGCCTCCCAGGCATCCAGTATCCTTTGCACTAGGCAGCATTTCTGGAACAGCTAGAGGGGGAGAAAAAAAAAAAGATAGGAAGAACATTTCAAAAGTTTGCCAAAGTAAGACTCATGCCTTAGGAAGTCTGTACTGAACTATAGTTACTTTTGTTCGTTCCTTCACTCCTACTGAACAAGAACTTAAAGTTCAGCACTTGTCTTTCCCAAGAGCTCAAGTTTCTTCTTTCTCAATTTTTTTCTCAGAGGATCCAGGGAAAACAGCAATACCTATAAATATCTTCAGCCTGCTTTTGGGCTTCACGTGAGCAGCAATGAAGAGCCTTGTTGTCATTTTACAAACACAACAAATTTTCATCATCAGGGCCACAATGCAGAGAATAAAATGTCGTTAGCTAGTTGTAGTTACTATTTTTTGTCCAAAATTTATATGCATCTTTACTAAAAAATTATTTAAATAAAAATGGATTCACAAGCCCATTAAATGACATGGGTGGTATGTTTATTTTGTAACTGGATGCTAAAAACAAATGTACAAAAGCAAATACACTTCCATCCAGAACTGGCAGAACCAAGTTCTCTCTAGACACTTTTAAACAAACTCACGCTCTTGAACAGTTCGTCAGACCATTTTCTTGTTAATGCATATTCAGGCTGAATCAATCAGTCTAAAGGTCTCGGGTGACACGACCAGACTTACATGAGTAACCATGATATTCTCGGTATTGTTTTCTGGAGTCTCCACGTTCTCTGTGGCCACGTTTCCATTCAGCACCTCTTCTTTGCTTTCTAAGTCATTAGTAGTATTTTTTCCCTCTTGCACAGAGTGTGAGAGAATAGCTGCTATGGACAATTCCACTTGGAAATGCAAAAAGTTATTCCATGTGTATTTAAAAAATAAGTCCTGGAAAAAAAAAAAACGAGAAACAAAAGCACTCACTCCAGATACACCTTCCCATTCTGAACAATCAAATGATATTAGAACATTGCCCAACTAGCTGTTTAATCAGCAATTCCACTAGAACGATGTTACCTATATGCCTCAGTATCCACTTGTGGTTGAACGTGCTCTGTTCGCTCTGCTGTAATGTATGCTTTCCTAGGAGCTGAGCGCATTGGAAACGCTCTCCTGCACAGCTAGGGCTGACAGCACAGGCACACCGAAGAAAGTGTTCTCTACTCTGGGACTCAATTAATCATAAGGAAAATATTAACTGAATAATTTCTAAGTATAAAAATGATTTTCCGAAAGACTGTCCTGGTTATACTGGCAGTTTTCAGAGCACGTCGCTGTTCACAGCTAGACGAGAGGATCAGCTCTCAGTATCATGAGAGCCGATATACACACCGTACCCAAGCCTTCTCGGCAACCAGACTATTTTGCATACACATTACTAAACTACTGCAACAACAAATCTGAAGCATGAGGTTCAGTTCAAAATACTAAGCAACTGTACTTGTATTACAAGAGCTATTCTGAGGACGGATGTTCAGCAGATTAGAAAAATAATTAGACACTGGCGCACGTGAAACAAAGTACCCTGCACTGAACAGATGAAAGGGAAAGCAAAAACGTTCCCAGATTAAAGTTATTCCCCCTCTCCCCATTCACAGTGTCACACTATATTACTCACAAGTAATAAATTCATGGTACTGAGTCTGCATAGTTCCTGATTAATACTGGGAGTGTTTGTGTGAAGCAGAGCAGCTATTAGACGAGATCCATGAAGACGAGCATTCCCCAGTGGCTCCTCCAAGACACCAATTGTAGTCAGGATCGCTGTTTTCTATCAGAGAAACCGATAAGGAGTTCTCTCAGTAAAGATCAGCATTTGCTTGGGTGTACACGCACCGCGGTTTGACCAAACATAACTAGTTCATTTCATAAATATTCTCTCCAGGTAAACGTAAACCATCTTCCCACACAAAGGACGGTGTGACCACTGTGAGATTTGTACTTCTAAAACCGAAGATTAAAATCAAAATAGCCACTAACTAGAAGTTCCTTTCTCTTCACCCCCTCACCACCTCTACACAAGCCGCCAGTCCCAACAAATCTCTACTTCTCCGTTTTACTCGAATACAACAGCTTTCAAAATTCCTGCCGCCTAGTCCCTGAGCACTTGAATGGGAAACTTTAAGCTTTATTTATTAATGAATTTTTCTTCAAAAGACGTTCGCCTGTTGCAGCATATGGTGCTTTCAGAGAATATCCAGGAAGCCTGTGTATAAGGAAGGGGAGACCCTGGAACGCAGGTGAGGAGCCGTCTGCTCCTGAGAAAGGCTGAGGTGCTTTACCTTGGGAGGGCTGAGCAGCAGCTGGTGGAAATCCTTTAGCCTTGGTTCAATACCGTGTAAGATGCTGCTATTGACAGTGTAAGACCTTTCAAATCCCTGAGTGTATGAGTCCATCAGTCCTTCCACTCTGTAAGGAGAAAAGCACAACAGTTAGGATTTCTCAAAATCTTAAAATGGTCCCCAGTCACACTACCACGTTGGTCATGTTCTCTTGAAAAATAACTACGAGTATGAAAAATAGTAACTTCCAGCTACTGAATATATTTACATAACTACACAATATTAATATATCATTTACAAGATGATATTCGCATAATCAAAACGGTGAATGAGATGAGTGGGAAGACAGACAATAAGCTGTCTGCAGAGCTGACAAAGACAAATTACTAAAGAGCTTCCTGGTTTTCAAAACTTCCCAAACATCGGAAAAGTAAGTTACATCCACAAGAGTTAACTCTAAACATGCTAAAAAACTGTAAACCTTCCACAAGTATTCGAAAAGAAGTACCTAAATACAGTAAGTGACAAAAGCCTTGAGCAGGCACGTAGCTGTGCTCACAATCATCCCTCTCTACGGGCAAGCAGAGAATTACGACAACTCCTACTAGCCCCTTCCAACAGCAGAGTCGTACACAGGAATGAAGGAAACACCTTTGTTTCAGTAATGAGATGTAATTGCAGCAAGGCAGGAATGGGCTAGATAGGAACCCCTAAGCCTCCGACTCACAACCCGTCCGAGATCCTGGGCACAAGACACAGCAGAATTGGCATCTCAACCTTTCCGTTTTAACTCTGCACGTGACTTTCTGAGTAGCACCTGGTTTGCCCAGTGCCATCGTCTGTCCTCCTCTCCGGTACCTCTTCCCAATCTGCCATTATCTCCTACACTCTTCCTTACCGTCTCCTATCTTAGAAACCGAGATTTTCCGCGTCTCACTTCCTCGCCAGAACTCTCTTTTGCCTTTTCTCTCCTCTATCTCCACAAAAAGAAATAAAAGGGGGATATAATTTTAAGACCAAACCTAAAACTATTCAGCCATACAGATACACACATCGCCACACAGATTACGCGTGCGGTACCACTTCCTCCCCGGCTCTGCGCACACGCCGCTGGAAGATCTCTGCCGTTACAGACCAGACTTTGCTATACACGTGCGCCAGAACTAGAAGAGCCCACAGAAGGGCCCAGCTGCCGACTGGCACCACTGCCATGACGTACAGCTACTGCATCAAAACAACTAATCAGCTTTTCTTGCACTCATTTTCAGACAGCACTTCACACTAGGCCAAAAAAAATTCCTCTTTTGCTTAAGTAAAAGCAGACCGGCGTCCCCCGAATTGTTCTTGCCAGGGAAGAAGGTGCTAACTTACCCAGAGCGCCTTGTTTCCAGCAATGTTAGAAGAACTTGTGTTCCATTCACTATGCAATTCTCAGTCTGTTCTCCATCAAACATATTCTTCAAGAGTTGCTCCACACATTCCTGCCTGTTGATCAACACACACGCATTAGCGCTGTAAGAATTAGAAATATTTGGCAGTTGCTTTAATCACAAAATATCCACTTCTGGGTTTTCTGGAGAAAAAAAAGGCTGCAATTTTTTTTTTTTTTCTTCCCCCCAGAAAGAATAAAGACATTCCTCTCTGAAGTCTCACATAACAAGAATGGTTCTACACCAGGTTTCTGAACTTGCTCACTCTCCGCTAAGGCAAGACCTGGCTATAAACACTCCAAAACAAATTGTCGTTCTTCTTTACCAACAGGATATACCTCTTAGTTCTAAACTGGAAGACAACCGACGTGTTAACTCAGTCAATTTAATTTATTAAAGACAGTATGTAGCTATTAGCCGATAGCCTAAAATTATCCACTGGAGTCGCAGAAGACAGACAACACACAGTGCAAGCTGACCCTTACCATTTGCTACTGGCAGAAGACGATCCAGAACTGGAAAACAGAGGCCAACAAATGCAAAGTGTAAACAATACGCACACTTTTAGTGGTCTTGGCTATTATGCCCTTGAAATATTGTAATCAATTCACCATCTCTTTGAGCCCTTTAACCAAGACAAGCTGCCTCCCAAATACTGACAGATTTGGGGCCAGGTGGAGGGACCTCCACGCAAAGTGCTGAAGACTGCTGGAGTCAGGATGAATAATGACACCGGTCCTTTCCAGCATTAAAAATTACTCTGACACTCGAGCACGGCCTTAGAATTGAAGAATAATTGGCACAAAGGTATCAGCCCACTTCTCTCTCTCCACTATTTGCCATGCTAAATGAATGACAGATACGAGGAGCACGCGGCTCAGGCTGGTATGGCTACTCCTCTACAGGTACTTGACTGCAGCAGCGCCTGCTTCCACCTCTGCATTCGGATTCTTTCCCCTGCTAATTCTGCGGCTGCTAGTGACGTTTCTCCAAAATCCAGCACTCAGCAAGTGCCTTTCTTGACTTGCTAAGTCACATGTCCAGCTAAAAACAGTATTATTCAAGTTCACAGTCTAATTTTTACTATTTCCTAACATTTGAAAAAATCTCATTTACATATTTATAAATAAAATACGAGATAAAAATGTAAAATACATGAATAATGCATGAGATACAATTATTTTAATAAGTAGCATCTAACTACACTCCATCAGCACAAGCGGAAGAGGCAGAGTCAGGAAAAAGAAGTAACAGTTTACTGTGATTAACTGAACTCACTTTCATTGCGTACAGCCAGCAGTTATTGGAAATCTGGACTTGATATTTATTCCGTAACCCTGATCATGGCTCCTTCTTGCTGCACTAGCTGATCATTAATTCGTGATTCATAGATTAACAAAAAGTTATCCAAAGATCAAAAAGGGTTACCAGTAATGCCCGGAAAAAACTGGCCAAGAAAAGCAATGAGATAAGCGACCTTCAGCAGAAAGGTAAGTCGTGCAAAAAAAAAATATCACTTTTGTTCAAAATACTCTTTCTTCTGAACAGAAATGGTATAATGACGTTTAGAAAGGCTTTTTGAAGGTGCAAACCCATTTTTATTCATCTCGTGGAAGTTACAGGTAGTGCTTCAAAACATGCAAAGCGTAGACACAGAGAACGCCAGGGAAGCGAGGGCGACTGGGAGGAAGAACGAAGGGCCGGGGGAAGGAGCTGAAGACCATGTGAGTAAAGTATGAGCCAAACTTCAAACCGCAGCTTCGTATAACTCTTGTGTAGTCCAGGGAACTTGCAGGGTTCCACATCGCTCTCCAAAACTGCCGAGGAAGCCTGAACGTACCGCGTTCTCCGCAGACCACCACGCCGCCCACCACCGTGAACCGCGACCCTCGCTAAAGGCCCTGCACTTGCCATGTGAAATGGCCAAGCCGGAGGCTCATCTCCAAACTTCAAAGGGCTCAAAGCTGGCACAGCCTCGATGAGATGCTGAAGGCTCCCCGGTCAGGGATGCAGTCTACACTGAAAATCCAACGCCGTGCTACTCGCTAAGAAAACACTGCGGTAGGGCATGGGACAAAAGGCCAGGTCTGCCTTATTTCTGCAGGTGCAGTAAAGGAAATGAAGCATTTAAGAAAGAGCATTTCCTTGCAGGGGCTGAGTTACATGTCGAACCCGTGGAAGATCCTGTGCACACCTGCAGAGACCACGGCTTTTCAGCGCTCGTGTGCAGCACGATTCACATCGTGTTTTCACCTACACACATCGGCTCCTGACCCATCAGATGCCCCGATGTTCATGGATGAACTGCCCGTTCAGAATCAGGAGAAAATAACCGCAAAGCCACATAAATCAAGGAAGCTCTGGGTTGACAAAAATGTTGTAGAGGAGGAATTTTAAACCCTAGTTATAGACACTATATTATTCAATGCAAGACTTGTTTCATCCCTTTTCTGTCCAAATAGCGCCTTTAGGCCTAAGAGAGCCTTTTTTGGTTTTAATCTCATGTTGAATCTCCAGTAAATGTTTTTAGGTTTGAAGCAAATGTAGGAAGTGATAAACATGCTAACACGAGTAATCGAAAACCACATTATAAAGAGCAAAGAAACAATGCGAAGGGAATAGACTAAACTGGGATCACAAGCATCCTTACATCCTTTTTGCAAGAGACCACCTTCTATCAAACGTAACTTAAAAAACCTGAAGTACCACAAACGCTTCTTTTGCCAACTATACACTAGTGCCATTTCATCACTAGATCACGTCTTCAGAACAACCCAACGCACCCCAACAGTTTCCAAATGCTGGAATTCATTGGATTCTCCTCCCCACAGTTACTTTAGTGACAGAGTACCTTCAAGTAGGTCATACAAGACCATCTGCAAACATGACAAAACACTTAGGAACCAAAACAGCTTTTCTACTTTTCCAGCCAAACCACTAGGGCTAATAAAAGACAATAATATCTCTATTTACAAATCCTGTCTGCAATGTCTATCAACCAGGAGGTAGAAAATGATTAAACCGCTTACGTATCTGCATTGTGATAAGTCATCTCTAATTAAAGCACTGCACAATGTTTCTGAGACACGATGAGAACTCACGATGGTCAGAGGTGACAGGACTTTGAGGGAAAAGAAGTAGCTGACGCTAACGCGAATGTATTAAGGGATTCATGGGGACGGTGTAGAGATAGAGGGGATTTGAACTGTCACTGTCTAGCCCTAACGCCACAAATAACTGGAATGACTTTTTGAATGATGAGGGAGGGCTAGGGAGACGTTTAAAGCTTACTTCTTTCAGGGTTCAACCGAATTTGGAGAATAAAACCAGGGAGGTTAATGATGCAGTCTAAGTAACAGGCAGACAATCTTTGGCGAGGTGTATCAGGCAGTATCTCAGCATCACGTTACCTCTGCGGAAGAGCATGCAACCCACCATTAAGTTAAGAAATCTACAACTGATATTTGACGCAGGAGCCAAAAATAGCATGCCAGAGGACACTCAGAGTGTGCAAGGAGACCTCAGCAAAGGTTGGAAGGCAAGGCGATAATGCTCCGTACAAAGTGCACGGTGACACACGAGCTACTACGGTGAGAGAACTCCTTCTGTTGTCACTGCATTTTCTTCCCAATTTTGAAGAACAGCAACTCGGATGATCTGAAACCTGGTGCAACACGTTTACCAGCGGGGAATAAGAGCCACTGACTCGCCGCCTGAAGCCTTGCACCTAAAAGTCACACTTGGCACCAAGGAATGCCGTCAACACGGAAATGTTAAGATTTGTCTTTGCGGGGTCTCCCCTCAACTACTGCCGCTGCAGTTCACCTTTCTCCCAATTCACCATTCGGTAGCATGTATTAACACACTCACGGGTATTGCCTTGCCTGGAATTGCTTGTGAGCTTTGAGATCATTAACCCCTATCTCCTGCCTTCAGACAGAGCTACAAAACGCAGAAATCTCAGAGGTGCTTCTGTGATGCTACGGTTTAAAAGCAGTATTAAACGGCTGGCACAAACGTCAAGAGTTCAGCAAAGGTTTGACAGGCGTAGTTTGTGTCTCTTAGTAGCAATTAGTTTCGCAACAGTCCTCTGACAAGTACTTACGATTCCAGTGCTGTGAGAAGTGGGTCAGGCTCAGGTATGTCCTGGAGTTGATTGCTCTGGTCTCTGCTCAATCTTATGATATCACACAGGGTCTGGGAAGCGTTTGATTGCCTCTGTAAACAACGACATAGAGCACATTTCAGTGCTAACGTCTCAACTTGGGTCATTCTGGCTGTCAGAGAAAATTTAACATAGCTGGAAATCCAAGAAACTGAATAAACCATTTTTTCAGAACAAGTGCTACCATGCTCTAGATTATTATTCTGTTAAATATAACGTTGATGTGAATTATTAGAAGCATTAACAGATTTTAAAATCAAAGAGGAAGTTTTCCTGAATTAACAATTAAATGCAGTTAAGGATTCCAGAAAGCGAGGATTCTTTTTTTATCTTCCTGACCAAGTGTGTTAACTTGCAACTTTCAAATACAAGTATTTCATTCTTACTTCTCACTACAGGTTTCCTGCACGAAGAAAAATAAATGGCTTGATAAAACCCTTTACAATTACTTACTATGCATTGAAAGGCTTTAAAGTAGTATTTTGATAAATTGATCGTCTCATTCTGGCTGTCAATCAAAGACTCTCTGTAGCTACTGTACGTGTAAGATCTTATGCTGTAATTTAGCGTTCAGCCATAAGACAGCACTGCTGAAGGCATACAAATCAGCATGTTACTTCCCGTTTTTTCACTCGGAAGGGGCAATTTTTGCTGCGATGAGATGAGGGAATCATATTGTCAGCATTAAGACTACAGCAGAAGAACCCCGTGCCATCCAGTTCGCTTTGCTGCTGGCACTCGCAGGAATCTGTTAACAAGTGCCCCCATCCCCACCTAAGTCGAAGCAGGCCAGCTGGAGATCAACACGCTTCTTGTGTTTTTCCTGCTCAGCGTCAGGGATGGCAGTCAACACCCAAATGTGACATGATAGTGTAGGAGACTGAAGTCCAGACCTAGAGCTCCTGGCTCGGATGTTTTGTGAAAATTATTGGAAG